>JPKA01000418.1:0-14804 GCA_000750875.1 Pseudogymnoascus sp. VKM F-4517 (FW-2822) | reverse complement strand
CTACACCCCCTTCCACGCCACCAGCAGCCTACAAATCCAATCCTCCGGGCACGCGCTCCTCGCCTTCCCCAGCCCACCCAAACAACTCACCACCGCGATCTTCTCTCTCTCCCCCTCCGGGCGCTGCGACCGCCCCGTCTACCTCTCTACCCGCGCGGTGCGGAACTCAGGGAACTGCACCCTAGTCCGCGCCGAGGACGAGAGCGCGACGCCCCTAGCGGAGACGACGTACCGGTGGGGACCGAGCTCGCCGCCTGTGGTGCGCGTAGGCGGGGAGGAGGTGGTGATGGAGAAGCGGAGGTGGACGAGTCGGACGGTTGGGTTTGGGTGGGGCGGGAGGCGGTATGAGTGGCGCTATGGCGGGAGTGCGGAGAAGCGCGGGGTGGAGACGGAGAGGGGGGAGGAGTGTCAGTGTTTGCTTTTGTTGGAGAGGGTGGAGGGGGAGGGGAGGGAGGAGGTGAGGACGACGGTTGCGCGGTTGGTGAGGGGGGAGGAGACGCGGACGCCGGGGACGAAGAAGAGTTGTGCGGGGAATGGGGGGAGGTTGGAGATGGCGCTTGAGAAGGGGTGGGAGGATGTGTTTGTGGAGGGGATTACGGAGGAGGTTGTGGTGGCGACGGTGTTGGTGATGTTGAAGAAGGAGATTGATTGCCGGAGGGCGTCGCAGATCGCTGTTATTGGTATGTTTTTTGAGCCTCTTTTTACAATTCTGTGCCTTCTTGCCTGGAGAAAATGAGGGCCGGCCCCGTGCCAGGTGCTGGCGTTTATGCGTGAAGCGTAACTAACTCTATGTGTAGTGAATATGAAGGGGATTGTGCTGCCGTGGTACGTGATTCAGCATATGAGGCAGAAGAATGCTCCACAGCCAGAATATTGACCGGATATCGCTTTGAGTTATGGGTTGATGAAGCCCCTGTGTTAGTACTTTTGAGCGGTGTCTGGAGTTACATGGGAACGGGAGGCAGAGGGGGGCAGGTTACATATTGGTTTATCACTTCAGACGCGGATTTTCACTCATTGTCTAATGATGTGTTAACAGGCGTTTAGATGGCGCGAAGGTGCTCTAGTTCTCATTCCATCTTATAGATTTCCACAATCTCATGATATTTCCCCATCTACTTTGACGACGCAAGCACCCAGTTGATCCATAACGCGTACAGAAACAAGATAGCCATAGAAATCTTGGGGACTTCTATGAGCACTGGCACCAACACCCGCACCATCCAATTTGAAGCGGATGTACCCGCCTTAGTGATAACTTTCCGCTGCGACTTTGCGACTGGGTTGACGTTTTTGGACTTTGGTTCTACATGGCCAGGAGATTGAGGTTTGGACTGAGCTTGAGGCTGAGATTGAGGTTGCGGTTGCGGTTGAGATTGTGGCGTGATGGTGCGTCGACATGTTATTATTTCTTTCGAGACGGGCACGGGAACAGGCCTACTAGGTCTATTGTGGCGCTTGCGGCTTTTTTTAGGAGTCATTGCCTGTGGTTATATTATCGTACTTTTGAGTTTGGCTTTGCATTGACGAGAATTATAGAATGATGCATTTTCCAATTGCCATGAGAATTAACCCATGGTGTAGTTGGTCAAATCATCCCCCTCCATGTGGCTAGCGCAAATGTCCTTGAGCTCTCCACATCACCCCACATTGTAGCCCCCACGGTCGCTTATCGTAACAGCTACCCTGGAACATGTGTCAAAAGTCGTGACAAGGCTGAATGCCACAACCGAAAGGATCAGGGAATTTCTACGCCGCATTCGTCTCCATACAAAGCTCCATATCTCAGGGGTGATGGAGTTTGTTCCATGAGCTTTGTTGCTGGCTTTAGCAGCAGGAGAATTCGAAAACCAGCTACACATCCCGTCGTCCCGGGAAATCTAACCAGCTCGAGGGAGCCGTGTTTACGTTCAACCATTATACGCAGAACGTAGCTGGGTAAGGACACCGCTATCAGCCCGAGATGAAGCCCAAGTCCAAGAGCGGACCGGTCCAGCTCAAACCGCTCCTCGCAGCAACCTTCCAACAAGCGCGTCGCCTCACCCACCGCCACAGTCATTCCCAGCCACCCCCAGCTACTCCACCCCCAGTTACTCCACCCCCGGCTACTATGTCTCCCTCAACAAACAGCTCTTCTCTCTTCTTCACCGTTCTCCCTCCAGAAATACGCGCGCTGATATACCACTTCGTCTTTGCGGACCAGGAACTACTACTCTGCGTACGGAAATTCTACACGAAAATACCTGTGCTAAGCCAGCTTAGACACTCAAGTATTAAGTCAGATCTTGCGGGCGGGAAGTGGCAAGCGGGCTGGCGGGGGAGTGTAACTAGGGAATCCCCTGCGGACAACCAATATCTGGAGTTTAAACAGGAGCCCAATGTGACGGGGAAGTTGCTCGGGTTAGCGCTATGTTGTCAACAGGTGTATGTTCTGTTCCCCCAACCCACTACGAATTCTGACAAGTAATAATAGCTAATTTTGAAAAGCTACGCGGAGTCGATCAGATTCCTGTACTCTTCGACGGGCTTCACGTTTTGGAACCAGTGTCCGTTGGTGCAGTTCGTGGAGGGAGACAAGAGGCGCGCGGATTACATGCGATGGGTTCGGGTGATGCGGCTGGAGTTCGATTTCTCGAACCCAGTTATTGCAGGAGCGTTTGATGCCAGTGATGACCCGGAATACGAGTCCAATACCTGTACGAATTGGGATGAGACGTGCCGGTGCGTTGGGATGATGACTGGGCTCGAGGTACTGCATGTTTCTATACGTCCATCCTGCGCTTTGGCGGAGCGGAGCTGGGCAAGCGATATGGTGTGGGCGATGTTGGAGTTGCTGAAGACGGTGAGGGCGGATGAGTTTAGGGTTACGGTTGGGAAACAGTTTATTAAGTTTAGAGAGGCGCTGGGAGAGGCGCCATTTGAGTTGTGGGAAGCGTATGAGGAATATTGAGACACGGGAGGGGGGCAACTATGAAAGGCAATGGATTTCTGAGACGTATTAGTTATTGATAATGTGAGAAGGAGAGAAGCTGAGCGCTGTCTTGTAGCGCTGAATTCATATCTTATAGATTTACAGCATCTTAATAATCGATGCTGATGTTCAAATTGACAATTTAACCTCAGTGATATACTCATATTCATATTCTTGGAGAGGAGCCGGTAAAAGTTCGGGTTGCCCCAAAATAGTTGATTGATCGGCCTAGCGGGGTCCTTCCCCATTACCCCGCATTCTCCTGTTCCACCCCAAGATATTACGTCTCGAAAGAAACTGTGGTCGCCCCTCGGCGTAAATGCTGGCGAGCAGCTCTTTATAGGCTCATAAGAGCTCGGTTAGTACTACATTGGAGTCAGTCTCGGTATAATTCCTTTCGGTGACGCTTATCTCGTATAAAACCATCCCATCAACCTCTGTCGGTATCCCAAGTCCGTAAGCCACCATCTCAAATACCCTAAGAAGGGGCCATACAACAAACAAAGCACCGAAATCCGCCAAAATCCCCCATTATGTCAGCGCAGCCACAAATCACCACCGTAACCTTCGAAAACACCCACTCTCTCCTCGCCATCGGCCACGCCAAACCCCGACTCTCATGGCGCTTCGCCGCCGGCTCTCCCTCCGTCCGAGACTGGAAGCAGCATGCATACGTAATTGAAATACGCCGAGGGCGGGGTGAGAGAGCTGTAGAATCATATGCCGTTGAGAGCGGGGACTCCGTGCTTGTACCATGGCCGGGTTCAGCGCTGGAATCACGCGATGTCGTACAAGTGAGGGTCAAGGCATTTGGTGGTGATAGCAAGGATGGGACGGAGTGGTCGGCATGGGTTACGGGTGAGGCGGGGTTTTTGAAACAGAGCGACTGGACGGCGAAGCTTATTACTAATCCTGATGTGGACGAGGGTCCACTGAGGCCAGTATTGTTTAGAAAAGCGTTTTCGCTGAGGAGTGAGAAGGGGAAGGTTCTCAAGGCGCGATTATATACAACAGCATGCGGCGTGTACGAGGCGCATATCAATGGGAAGAGAATCGGGAATGAGGAGATGGCGCCAGGGTGGACGAGTTATAAGCACAGGCTCCATTATCAGGTGTTTGATGTGTCAGAGAGTTTGAAATCAGGCGCCGACAATGTCATTGGTGTTGAAGTTGGCGAGGGGTGGTATGCAGGGCGGTTGGGGTTTCATGAAGGTCAGAGCTTTATTTACGGGAGAGAACTGGCGTCGCTCGTACAGCTTGAGATCGAGTTTACTGACTCAAAGGAGCGTTTTACGCTGGTTTCGGACGAGTCGTGGGTTTGTGGAAAGGGGCCGAGGCTACGGAGTGAGATTTACGACGGCGAGCTTTATGATATGAGAGAGGAGCAAGAGGGATGGAATGAAAACATTGTCACTCCTAACGGCGCCGCCTGGTTAGGAGTCAAAGTTCTCCCTCCTCTCTCTACAAAACTCATCGCTCCAGATGCACCGCCTGTCACCATAACCGAAGAGCTCAGTCCAGTCCAGATTATCAAGACAAAGTTGGGGAAGACAGTCATTGATTTTGGACAAAATCTCGTTGGGAAGCTTCGTATCAACTCCGCCCGACTACCTGCTGGCCAAAAAGTCACATTTACACATGTAGAGGTACTCGAGAATGGCGAAATCAGCACCCGGCCGCTTCGAGGAGCAGTATGCATGGACACTGTTGTCTTTTCTGACAGGGAGCTCCGTGACTGGTCCCCGAAGTTCACATTTCACGGTTTCCAGTACGTGCAGGTTGATGGGTGGCCAGCTACTGCGGATATCGAATCTCCATCTAAGGATGACTTTACTGCGCTGGTGATGCACACACACATGGAGCGGACTGGCTGGTTTAACTGCTCTGACTCTCTAGTTAATAAGCTTCATGAGAATGTTGTGTGGGGTATGCGTGGTAACTTTTTGTCGATCCCGACGGATTGCCCGCAGCGAGACGAGCGTTTGGGATGGACCGGCGATATCCAGGTTTTCTGTCCATCGGCTAACTTCCTCTATAATACTGCTGGCATGTTGAGCAATTGGCTCGAAGATGTTTCAGAAGAGCAGTTCAAGGACGAGGAGAATATGATTCCTGGTATAGTTGTCCCGAATATTCTCCGCGATATATGGCCCAAAGGGGCTCAAGCCGTCTGGCATGATGTGACCGTCTTAACTCCTTGGGATTTATACAACTCCTTCGGCGACATAGAGATACTACGCAGACAGTACGATAGTATGAGAGGTTGGATAGATAAAGGAGTTGCCCGTGGCCCAGATGGACTTTGGGATCCATTAACCAGGCAACTCGGCGACTGGCTCGACCCGGCAGCCCCTCCTGATGAGCCATCCATGGGCCGCACCGACGGCGTATTAGTCGCAGACGCCTATCTCGTCCGCGTCACATCAACACTTGCGCAAATCAGCGCCATCCTCAACTACCCGGAAGAAGTAGAGCGCTACTCCAATGACGCAGTAAAACTCAAAGCCCTTTTCCAGAGCAAATACATCACCCCCCTCGGCCTCCTCGTGAGCGACACCCAAACCGCCCTTTCTCTTGCCCTCGCGTTCAATCTTCATGAACAACCCGCACAGGCTGCTGCAGCTGCGGAACGCCTCTGTCGTCTCGTCCGCACCTCCCGCTTCCGCATCTCCACCGGTTTCGCAGGCACCCCACTCATTACGCACGCGTTGACGCGCTCAGGAAAGAGCCAGTACGCCTACCGCATGCTTCTAGAGAAGAAGTGTCCGTCGTGGCTGTACCCCGTTACCATGGGTGCAACGACTGCTTGGGAGCGCTGGGACAGCATGCTTCCCGACGGGTCAATTAATCCGGGGTCTATGACGAGCTTCAACCATTACGCGCTCGGTTCTGTTATAAACTGGCTGCACACTACTGTTGGTGGGATTAGCCCTTTGGCGCCGGGATGGAAAGAGATCATGGTCAGGCCTGTGCCTGGCGGGTCGCTGACGTCTGCCGAGGTCAGGTATGAGAGCCCGTATGGACGTATTGAGTGTAGTTGGACGCTGGAAGGGATGAACTTCGCGATGAAACTTGAAGTGCCTCCGAATTCGACCGCGGTGGTTATTCTACCTGACCAGGCGCAGGGAGCGGAAGGGGAAGGGCAGGGACAAGTTGTTGGCTCTGGGACACATGAGTTCTCGTGTGCGTTTGAGATGGGGCCTTGGCCGGAGGAGGTTTTTGACCCGTTTAGAGCGGATTAGGGGGCTGCTATTTTATAGTAGCTAATTACCATTAGTTTGGGCTTATTACCCGTACATCCCAAAGTCTTAATTGGGCCTGGGCTGTAGTATTCTATTAAAGTTGTATGTTTTCTCTATAAATGTGGTATAGCAGATATCCTATTTACTACTTCACAGGCCCTACAAACACTTTTGGGCAACACAAGTGCGCACTTTAATAAATTAGTTTGATATCCTCGTTTAAAGGGATGACTATTTGTTTCGTAGAGAATGTAATTGAAAGGGGTTAAAATTGAAATGCATCGCCAAGCTGCAAACAATGTGGCGTTTATGCCCCTCTCCTCGGGAGGCATATCTTCCAGACTATATTATTTTACCATTCAAGTGTCTTCAAAGTTTGGAGTTATCTTCTTTCTTTATAGAACCTTTCCTCAAGTACTCTAAAATTCGAAGTGTCTTTAATAGTCGCAAATAAGTAGGTGGAAAATATTAAAGCAGCAATTAGTAGCATGATTGAAATAATCGATAATATAATAAACCATGGCCATTTAATATTCCTAAATAGTCTACTTGGGTAGAAACGGTTAGAGAATAGTAATATACTAATGACAACTTTATATAATTTTTAAAAACAAATCAGACTCCTCAAGTATAAATTTGTGCTGTGACAGGGTGCGTCTCTGAACTCTAGGATGGACATTAATTCATTCAATCTATATACTCTATATTCTATATTTGTTGCGATACTCTTTTGACTCTGCTGTACTGTGGGACCCTGTAATATCCCCATATGAAATAGCAAAGACGCTTTAATTTCCACCCAGAGCCTTGCCGAATCCAACAGGCGCGCAGTAAGGGGAGTTGCCTCCCTGGCAGCTCAAACCATCGGTGCATGTAGCGCGGGTGACCCACTTGCCATCCAAGCATTGCACGAGAGTGTCTTCGCTGCATTGCCAGACACCTGTTGCACAGGGCGCGCTAGGTTCGCTGGTTGTAGGGGTGGCTAGAATCTCCAGGCCGCTGGTGGCGGTGGGGGTATAAGAGGTGGTGGGCGCATCGGAGGTGGTCGATGCATCAGAGGTAGTGGAAGTGGCCTTGGCGGTTTGTGTTACCATCGTGGTTGGGACGGCTGCTTGCGTGACGTCGGCTTGGGGTGGGGGTATAAGAGGTGGTGGGCGCATCGGAGGTGGTCGATGCATCAGAGGTAGTGTAAGTGGCCTTGGCGGGTTGTGTTACCATCGTGGTTGGGGCGGCTGCTTGCGTAACGTCGGCTTGAGGTAGTGGAAGTGGCCTTGGCGGTTTGTGTTACCATCGTGGTTGGGACGGCTGCTTGCGTGACGTCGGCTTGGGAGTTGACGGCCTGGCTGGCGGAGCTTGCGCTGGTGCTGGCACTGGATGCAGACTCCTGGGAGGCAGAGGTAGACTCCTGAGAAGCAGAGGTAGACTCCTGAGAAGCAGAGGAGGAGGTAGAGGAGGAGGTAGAGGCATCGGCAGTAGTTTCAACTTCAGCCGCAGCGCTGCTGCTGCTGCCACTGCTGCCGCTTCCAGACGCGGGTCCCTGGGCAGTTCCTGATCCGTCGGTGTCGAAGTTGTAGAGCGTCTCGTCGACGATTTCCCAGCTGATGTCGATGTGTCCGTCAGCGCACGCGCTTCCAGACAGCTCGTTCAGGACAGAGTAGCTGAAGTCGAGTCCTGGGGCGCCAGTTGACTCCCACGTATCACTGGTGGATGGTCCGGTGCCACAGCGCTCACAGCCATCACCAATAAAGAGTGGTAGGTCGGAGGCTACGCCGTTGACAGAGACAACGACCTTCTTGCCGCAGTACTTGGCCATATCCCCGCGGAGGAGGGTGTTGTTCATGGCAACGACGTAGTTGGAGTCCATCTCGGTAAGGGGCAAGCTGGTGATATGGCTGCACATGACTCCGCCCTGGTTCTGTGCGGAAAAGCTGGTACCACAGGTTTCGATCTGTTCGATATCGTAGTAGTATGTGCCGAATCCGGAGCCCTCATTGAGAGACTGCTGCGCATAGGCGCGCGAGGAGAAGAGCAGCCCGGCTGCTGCGATGATTTGTGCCTTCATCATTTTCGTAGTTGAGTGTGTTGGTAGGGTATATAAAGATAAGACTGTTTCTCAGATAGAGAGTGTGATGTAGTAACACTTGAAAGAAAGAAGGAATGTGATATCCGTCTAGGATAAAAGGAGTGTTGAAAAAAACGAAGAAAAGATGGAAAGTAACAAAAGACCCTGCTAGAGAGAGACGATAGAAGATAGAGAGAAAAAGAAAGTTGGATCGGGGTGGAAAGGAGAGACTTTATATCAGAGAGGCCGGAGCCTAGCACATGTGGCGGCTTCCTTTTGAGTTCGAGTGAAGGAGTCCCCCAACTAACAGCTTGCCGTGATCCTACCGCTCCCCGGCCACAGTCTGGAGAAGAGAACCTTCTAGGCCCTCAGTGCCACCAAAGTAAGACAGCACTAGCAAAGTCAAGCCTTTCACCTACGCTAATCGTCTTGGCGCTCTCCGGGGATTTTGTTGGCGGACTCCTGAATGCGGGAAGAAGCGAAAGACAGGACATGACTAGAAAAGCAGGAACCCGGCGACCATAAACCATCCATAGGGTCGTCGTCCCTGACTATGGTTTAGATACAACGATCTCAGTGGTCGTCGGGGTCGTTGTGCCTGTCCGATGTCCCGTGTTTGCGATTCGGTACAGACCCTCTACCAGATAACCACGACCACAGGAGGCGACGCAATGAGGTTACGTCAGGTGCCATCATACCTCTTCTAGAGCAGCCGTACCTTTTGCCGAACCTTTTGCCGTGGCCACACCTTGTTTTTTAAAGAGGTTTTAAAGAAATAGTAATAACAGAAATAGAGAAAAATAAGAATTTAGTAAAATAATCTATTAGCTACAAGGTGGAACTGCCTGCATCTGTGACAGCTGCAGCCCTACGCACCCTGCGCTCCTAGGTCACAACTCTAACGCCCCATGCGAAGGTCTTGGGAGCGCCCCTGTGTGCGTTATTGGTTGTAGTAAAGTACAGAGAGGGGCCTCGGAGTAGCGATCGTCTGAGCATGTTAGTGTTGTGTGGGGGTGGTCGTTGGAATGGTGGATGTTACAACTGTCACATGATGAAACTGCCGAAGAGCCGTTTATTTGATCCGGCTCCATAATATACTATTGAAAGGGCCCACTACTATAGAGCCGTGTAAGCTCTTTCGCCGGACTTCCGCTGGGGCCTAGATCGATGACACGGGCTGGGTAAAGCCATGACTCGGGCGAGATTTAGTCTAGATGATTACAGATGCGGCATATAGTTGATTTGTGTGGTTTACAACGCCTGCCTCGTCATCAAACGGTTCAATGAATGAAGCAAGTATCTGAGCATGCCTGATAGGAAATGGCTGTCGTGGCGTGCACTGAAGCATAGATTTTTTGAAAAACTCGCCATGACTCGGGCGAGATTTAGTCTAGATGATTACAGATGCGGCATATAGTTGATTTGAGTGTGGTTTACAACGCCTGCCTCGTCATCAAACGGTTCAACGAATGAAGCAAGTATCTGAGCATGCCTGATAGGAAATGGTGTCGTGGCGTGCACTGAAGCATAGATTTTTTGAAAAACTCCCTCGAGCTTGGTAACGTAGGTCGTGGCATAAGGGGTTATTTTACCAACCTACCAAAATCCAGACTAAACTACCATCTTATAAAATCGCAAATAATCAAGGTGTGCAAAATATGACCCGGACTCAAGCTGGAGTCGAGTCGGACTTATGAGTCCGTTGAGTCGATATCACATGACTAAAATATCACGTGAACGTATGCTTATGTAATGTAAACTTACGTTCACGTGATATTTTAGTCATGTGATATGGACTTTTGAGTTATGCTTATGTAATGTAAACTTACGTTCACGTGATATTTTAGTCATGTGATATGGACTCATGAGTCCGAGTGAGACCGAGTCCACCCCAAACCCTTGAGTCTGGTTGAGTTGCTCACCCTGCAAATAATGCAATAGCTATAACTCCAAGTCATCGAATCGCTGTCATATAGCTCTTATTTGTACTCATAATCTATTTCTTCGATTGTAGCTTTTGTTATGGTCTTGGGAAGACTATAATCCGTATGTTGGCTTGTGCCAACTAAGGTTGGTCCTTCCGTCCAAAGTCAATTAATCGTTCCTATAACAAGAGCATACATGTCAAAGTTTATATAAATAGAGTAAATTATTTTTGGATGATCATGAATTCATGAAGTAACTACTCGCTAAATTCCATCTTCATGTAGTGTCTTTAAATCCAGTTCCCCAGTCACGCTCTCCACCTTTAAGTAGGGCGTAAAATTAAGGTCTTCTTCGCCATTAGCTGCCCTTACATCTTTCGCCGTCCACCCATTGCCAAACCACGCAAACCGATTTCCCTGTTCATTCCGGTATGTGTAATCGAAGTCTTCCCATCTCGGATCGCGCCTCGCAAGCACCGCATGGGTGCCACTACCAGGCCAGATCCCATGGATACGACCTCCGGCAATCCCGCCGTTGTACCACGAGCTGCAAGTCTCGCTCATCACGGTGCGAGGGAAGAAGGATTCGCAATATGCCCTGAATTCATTGGTAGCTTGAACGCTCGGCGTGATTGTGCGGATGCCTTGCGTAGACACTTTGCGCAGAATCTTGGCGGCATAGGTTACTTGTGTCTCGATGGCGTGAGGGATAGTACCACCGAGACCTGTAGAGTTCGGGCCAAGGATTTGGAGAAAATTTGGGAATTGAGGCGCTCCAATGCCGAGATAGGTGTCGGGGAAGCCAGGTTGGTGTTCAGGGCCTGCGCCTGGCCGCCAAGAGGTTTGGAGGTTTATGCCGTTGGCAACGATTGGGAAGTGCGGGGCAAATGTAGTGTCTGCCCCCGTCGAGCAGACGATGGCATCGTAGTCGTGGGTTGTGCCATCTTGTAGTGCAATGCCGGTTTTGGTGAAATGTGAGATTGGCGTTGATATGTGGCCGACGTTTGGTTGCGTGATTGCTTCGAGGTAGCCAGGACCCGGAGTTAACCTACGACAATTGGGCGAGAAGTCTGGTTTCAGCTTTTCTAGCAGGTCGATGCGGTCACCAAGACGATCGGACATCAACTTGGTAAACGCCTCCTTGGACTTAGCATTAGTCTCTCCCCCTTTAATAATGGTACTGAAGCGTGAGAATGATGCTTCTTCTAACTTCTTGCGGTGCTTGAGATAGGCCTCTGGGTCCTGAGGCGGAGGCGTTCGTCCCGGCCCTCGATGCAGTTCCTCTCCGGTAAACGACCCTGCTATCCACGTCTTGCTTCGAGCGTAATGATCGAGATGCGACGCTAATTTTTGGAGCTGAGGTACGATTTGTAGGCCAGAGGCGCCGTTGCCAATGACGGCAATTCGCTTGCCTGCTGGCTCATATGCTGGATCCCATAACGAGGTATGTACTAAGTGGCCCTCATATTCGTCTCTGCCGGGGTAATTAGGAAGGCGAGGGTCACTGAAATGGCCGGTTGCAGTAATGAGAAAATCGGCCTCTTCGACCGCTTCTACGCCGTTGATGACAATTTGTAGCACCCATTTTGACTTCTCATCCGACCAGTCGGCGCGTGTGACGGACGTGCCATATTTAATATACTTCTCAGTGTCGTATTTCTGAGCCACCTTTTTCCAGTAGGCCTGGATTTCGGCGCCGGGCGAATAATTCTCGCTCCAGTTGGTTTGCGGCGCGAAGGTGCTCTGATAAACGTCTGACGGGATATCACATTTGACGCCGGGGTATACATTGGTGTGCCAGGTTCCGCCCTACGGAGTTTTAGCTTTGGATTTCAGAATGGGGTAAAACTGGGACGAACCAGATCCGCGTGTCTCTCGAGAATCACGAGGTCAATATCTGGAACCTTGCGAGGCAATAGTATCCCAGCATTGACCCCCGCGATGCCGGCTCCCACAACTACTACCTTGAGGCGAGGGACCTCGTCTATCGGGTGCTCCTCTATGACCAACGGCGGAAAGAGAGTCCCCAACGGCAGTCGATTGCCCACCGACGGTTCTGGAGCAGCCTTCACGGGCTTAGGATCGAGTGTTAAGACATTGTCTGCCTGGGCAACTAGGATATCTTCGGTGGTGGCGACGGCATGGGGAGCCATGGTAAAAGATGTGATATATTTCAAATGAAAAAGGTGTACAGAGGAAGCAGGCTACCTTATGGGAGGTATGCTGGAGCAGCACATCGGCGAAGATACTGAGTAAATAGCAACAAAATAAGTGGGGACGATAAGCAAAGGGAGGCGTAGGAGGGGTAAGTGAGGGATATGAGGGGTAAGTGAGGGATGAAGGGACACTAGGTAGTTAGTAGAGGAGGGGAGGGATCGAGGAGAGGGAGGGTGGAAAGCACGCTATTATTCGGGGTGATCACGAATGCTGCTGTGGATAACTGGAGCTTGGCCGGGAAAGCATGCACCGTAAAGCGTGACTCAGCCGTGTTAACTGTTAACAAATGCCGTGGCATGCATTATCACAGTATCACAGCAGCGTTGCGCCTTGCTTTGTATTACGTCGATGAGGCAGAGTAGTTGGACGCGGTTAGGCCGCAAAAGAGACGCCTTTCACTGGTTCGCGTCGCGATTAGTCATCCTAGTCTCATAAACATAACTTGCGATGGGCTTCATCCCCTCAATGTTCAGACTTCACTACTCAACCGACCAAACTATATAATTATTATACTATGATACTATTATCAATATCACAGGTTCTTCTTTCGTCCGTCTTATTTGGCCCCGTATCGGTTGGTTCGCGTCGCGATTAGTCATCCTAGTCTCATAAACATAACTTGCGATGGGCTTCAACCCTTCAATGTTCAGACTTCACTACTCAACCGACCAAACTATATAATTATTATACTACGGTACTATTATCAATATCACAGGTTCTTCTTTTGTCCGTCTTATCTGGCCCCGTATCGGTGTTTGCTCAAGCCACGCGGAACTATCGCGGAATACGGCGATGTCGTGATTCAATGCTGGTATCACGAGTGTGCTATGCTACCAAAGCTTCCTTCTGGTCAAGTGGGGGGCCATCCCAATGCCACGCCGTCTCCCGGCATATGCATCCAGAGCTGTGTATAGCCCTGGGCGAGATACTAGCTTCAAACATTTCTCTGTGCCGCGGTGCGTGGCCAAAGCTCCAGGATGATCTTGCAATTGCCATGGCTAGCGCCTAGAACATATATCGCGCCTGGTCGCAGTTTTTGCTTTCTAGTTTTCTGCTTATTACATGTAGTTTTGTAGGCACAGTATTAGCTGGATCTTGCAAAGCCGACTCATAATGTCAGAGAAATCCACTGATTCCGCGGCCATTGATGCCGAGATAACTACTCAGGTGGCGGCCCCTGGCGCGGACCGTTCTCACCCAGGTACGCACTCCAAGCCACGTTCCTCAATGCGAAACTAACATGTTCTAGTCAAGTGGTACCGCTCAACTTTCTATAACGCCCTCATACTAGGCATCTGCAACTTTCTCGCACCGGGAATATGGGGAGCCATGAACTCTCTCGGCGCTGGTGGCCAGCAAGAGCCATATCTTGTGAACACAGCAAATGCTTTGACCTTTTGTCTGATGGTGTTGTCCTGCTTCTTTTCGTCCGTAGTAGTCCGGGCTATTGGAATCAAGTGGACGCTGATAGTCGGCACGATGGGCTACGCCCCCTATGCGGCCGGCCTGTACACCAACAATCGTTATGGCAACGAGTGGCTCGTCATTCTCGGCGCTGCCCTGTGTGGGTTATCCGCGGGAATCTTTTGGATGGCGGAGGCTGCCATCGCCCTCTCCTACCCTGAGCCCTATAACCAGGGCAAGTTCCTCGGGTTCTGGCTATCATTTCGTCTTGGCGGTCAAGTCCTCGGCGGCGCCATCAACCTGGGATTAAATGCCAATAATAACAAGGCAGGCAAGGTTTCCTTCAATGTTTACCTCGCATTCATTGCGCTGCAGGCCTTGGGGCCCTTTGCGGGCCTGCTTCTCAATAAACCCTCAAAGGTCCAGCGCCGCGATGGTGTTCCCGTCAACCTTGAAATCACCAATTCGATCTGGGACGAGATCAAAGCCACGACCTCCCTCTTCTTCAGCCGCAACTACCTCCTCATTGTTCCGCTAATTGCTCAGGGAGTCTACACCGAAGCTGTGATGTTCACCTTTCAATCTCTCTGGTTCAGTGTGCGTGCCCGTGCCCTCGGTTCGTTCCTCTCGGGGGTTGTCGCCATCATCTCTGGCAATCTTCTCGGCGCCTTCCTAGACCACAACAAACTCTCACTGGTCACTCGCGCTCGGGGAGCTTTTTTCGTCATCCTCGGACTACAGGGCGCGTGGTGGATCTGGGCTACGGTCCTCGTAACCGACTTCCACGCCACAAACCCTACCTATGATTGGGTTGACCCGGGATTCGGGAAAGGTTTCGCATTGTTCTTGTTCTGGGTTGCAGGCTTCCAATTGAACTACATGTATCTCTACTTCGTAGTTGGAAATCTTGCGTCCACCGAAGCCGAAGTTGTGCGGATTGCTGGTTTACTTCGAGGAACCGAATCGGCCGCTCAGGCTGTCAG
>JPKA01000414.1:0-28678 GCA_000750875.1 Pseudogymnoascus sp. VKM F-4517 (FW-2822) | reverse complement strand
GGGGGGGTCATGGGGGGGGAGGTATAACAGACCAGACCAGGATACGGGGATAATTCATATTAACCCCATCCCATGCTCAAGCAGGCTGGTGAGCGAATGAACGCATGGTTCACATTCTCGCAGACGCCGTGTATGGGTAGGAGATGGGCCGGAGGGGGCGGGGGGTGCCAAGGTTCCGAGGTAATTGATGTGCTTACCTACTGTACGGGTATGGGACGAAATAGGACGGTTTGTGGGAGAGATACACCCGAGGAGTCGAGAGGGGGGAGGGATCGGGGGCGGTGATGTGCCGGGTGGGTTTGTTTTTGGGCGGATGGGGATGGGGGAGATGACGGTTGGCCCGCTGTTCGGTGATGGGAAACGGCGCCGGGCGGAGTGAGCTCGGGCTACAGAGGAGTCACGTGCTTGATGGGCACTGTCGGTTCGGCGTGATTGTGATTGAGAGGGGGCATGGATATATTGAGTGTTAATCTGCGTCGGTAAATGCGTGGTGGTGTTATCTCCGAGTAATATATACGGGGCAGGTTCTCCTATCTCTGTTTACTTTCGAGTTTCTCCTATCTCCAAATTTCCACTTTTAAGGAAATTTATTTTACCGCCGCTTCCTATAGTTATATCCACAGATTGGAATAAAGAAAGCGCTGAACGAGCTGTCTTGTTCGAATTATCCTAGCATAAACATAGTATTTCCGTCAAACTCCCACATATTCGTGAGGGGTTCTCCTATGTCTATTTTCACTCCTAAGGATGTTTATTCACCCCCGCTACCTATATCTATATCCATACCCATACCCAGGTTTAAAGAGCGAGAGCCTTTTCAAGCATCCTATCCTAGCAAGTATATAGTATGCTGTTCCCAAACTCCTCCAGCCAATAAACATCAACTGTGTAATCTCGTGCCAGTCTGTCTCAGCAGCCAGCCGCTGTTCGAAACCCCACCCCGTGCCCTATGTCATTATGAGATCTCTCCCTCCTAATAATTGAGATATACACATGTAATCCTGTGTCTGCCTCAGCAGCCACAGCCTAACCCCTCTTCCTGTTTATACCATTCTGATCCTCGCTCCTAAAAACAAACAAAACTCTCAAACAACAACCAACAATCCCCCCAACCCCGCAAAACAAATCGACACCGCCATCACAACCAACGCCGCACCTCCTGAACCCGACACCCTCGCCCCAGCCATAGCAGCACTCGTCTCCACGTCCTTCGTCGCCGAAACCAAACCCTTAAACCCCGCCTCCCCCGTCCCCGTCGTCACCGTCCCCAACTTATCCGGCTGCCCCTTCACAGACCCAATCTTAATCCCCGCTGTGATCTCCACAATCTTATTCGTCTCACTATTATAGTTCGACTGCGCAATCCCAATCTCATCATTATCAATATCATACACCACGTACGCGGAGCGCAGGAACGTGTCGCCGAGGAGGTAGATCGGCTCTTCGCTGACGGTGCTGCTGTCTGCGATGGCGAGGTAGCACACGCTATCCCAGTCTGGGAATTGTTCTTGGACAAGCGACTGGTCAAGGCCCGGGAAATCGAGGACTACCTCGCTGAGATTGACGTTGATGGTCGGGCCGGTGGAGTTAGTACCGAACTTGTAGCCGAAGATGAAATCGGGGTTCGCGGTGCGCAGACCACAGTTGACGAGGATGGCGCCGATTTGGGTGGTGAAGTCGTAGGCGCCGAGGCCGCGGACGATGGATCTCACGACCGATTTGGGGAGGAGGGTGTGTGTGGTTCCGGAGTCGAGGATGACGGGGATGGCGAATTCGTCGGATGTTATGGTGGTCATTTTGCCTTTGTGGCCGACGGAGATGCCGCCTAGGGCGACGGCGAATGAGGTGGGCTTCTTCCCCGCGGAGCCCAGAGTGGGCAGAATGGAAAGAGTGCCATCGTATTTGGCTGTGTCGATGCCACCGAAGAGGATTTGTCCGGTATCGGCTTGGAGGTCATCAAGCCAGAGGGAGTAGGCGCGTGTGTTGATTAACCCTTGGTCGACCATTTGATCAATGATGTTTGGGTAGATTGTAGCCGCCGCCTCGGAGGTGTTATAGCCGATGCCCATAACTCCAACGGGAAGAGTACTGACATCTGCAAGACCTATTTGTAGCTCTTTTATCGCGTTGTTGCTCTTGTTCTGGCCACTGAAGGAGACGGTCTCTGATATATAATCGCCAGAGCTTTCTGTTAGGTCGACATATTGGATTTTGAATCCGCCGCTTATTAGCTCTTCGTATGTAGAGGATTTTTTGGGATTGTCTGGTTGTAATTAGTACGAGTCATCCACTTCAAGTATCATTAATCTCACAAGTTCCTCCAATACATCCTACATCCCCGGGCAGTTGCTCGATGATGCTAGGGTCAAGGCAGACATCGGCCCTATTGGTAAGAACCCATAAATCGCTGCTTCCCGTATCCAAGATTACAGATATTGGCTGCGGAGGCGTCCCAACTGTGATATTGGCGTAGTATGAACCTCGCTGGTGGCTGTTGTCAAGCTGCTGTAGTACTGATGCGCGAGAGTGGAGATCACGCCGGGTGTGGTCTCTAGCTGAGGCTGGTTGCTTCCATATCGGTATGGGCACGACGCCAGCAAGGGATGAAGACGCGAGTAAGAGCGGGAGGAGCACGTTGACGGCCGCCGAAGAAGGCATCGTTGCTGTCTCGTCGAGAGCGGCGAGAGAGGAGGTTGGAGGTCAGAGGTTGGGCGGCTCAATATGACGCCGAGGATGACGGATCTTTCTAGGCTCTGTTATTCTACCACGAAACGCAGTGCATCAACCACGCGCCAAAGAGACAAAGATAAACTGGAGGAGAAGAGAGAGCACGTCAAGATAAGGAAAGAGAATGACCTCGCGATGAAGACGACAAACATCTAGCGGCGCAGTCGCTGCGCCCTTTCCGAGCCATCTTCAGCCGCAGGGTACTGTTTTCCAGAATCCTGAACGGGCAGGTTCCGTCAGGCTGATTGGTGTTGTGGAGAGGGTCTGAATGTCTCGCGGATGGCAGGCCAATGGCACCGCTGCCCTCTGTGCGCCAAGCGTCAAAGGGGGTCGTGCATGAGAATTACCAAGAGGCTAGGAACTGCCTTGTAACGTGGTAGACCCATCATCGTCACGAAGGATTACACCGGATATCAATAAATAAAGGAATGATCACTGAAGCCCATAATTATCATATCATGAGACTTTTTTTATAAGCCGGTTACCCGGAAATTGAGCTATATATATCGATTTTATCACTTTAGTGGTAGGTATCGGTTGGAGAGCTATTAACAGATTCTCTTCTCGGAGTTTTGGACGGCCCGAAGGAAATCGCGGGATCCCCTCACGCTAGTGCAGTAGATCATTGATCTTTGTGAATCATGGGAAACCTTGCCATGATCAGGCAGACAGGATGCATCATGTGACTATTAGATAATGCAGGGACTGGAAATCGACTGAGTTGATATGTACGTTGATATGATATCTTAATATGAGAGCCAGAATTAGTAAGTAAACTTGGTTCAGTGGGCAGTCAGCTCGCTCTTCGGGCCAGCCTTGGAGGTGCAGACAACTAGGGCTGTTCTTCCTGGAAATCGCATGAGTGTCGAAGCTTTGTCGCAGGTATGTTCCAGCTAGTGTCCGGGCGGCTGCGTGTGCTCATATATTCTCGGGGTGGGCTCTCTTCACTCCCAACCAGCTAAAACACTTGTTAAACACGCTGTCTCAGGAACAGTCCCTGTCGTACCTGAATATCGATATCACGTGAACAAGGGGTTCAGCTTAGGGCACGTGATGTATCCAGCAGGTTTAGTTTCCTTCGACTGAAATAAATCCCCTTGATTCATTTGTCCTCATAATCCCATTATCACAGGGCTCTTCCGTTGCGCATTGAGACACGTGGACCAATGATGCTGCATGAGTTGGGAATTATCCTGCAAATTTGAAGCGCCTGATTGGCCATTAAATGGGGAGGCTGGGAGAATCCCGTTTGCATCTGAAGATGATTAGAAAAAGGGACCAAAGACAGGGGAAATGAGCAATGAAAGGGATGAGAAGAGCGCTTAGTAGAACCCAGTAATGTGTGGTCTTTAAACAAACAAACAACAGAGACCACAATCGAGTTGTGTGCGTATGTCAATGTGAGACTGACCCGAAGGTACAGTGATCAGTTTTGGGGCCTACCGGGTGAACTTGCAAATCGGTAAACCTCCCGTCCCGGAATCACTAGTTTTGCCATCTGACAGGTCTCTTATGTGGATTCGACAGTAAGTGCTTTGGCACAGAAAGTTGCTCCGAGTACAAGTTTCGTTTGCAAGTCTCATCGTTTGATCCAGAATATCAATAAGTACTGATCTGTTTGCATCAAACCCCACACACACTGAATATTGGACCCTTCTTCATGAAATGGCCAACATCGGAATTGCACTCAAAACCCGACTGCCTCTTCCATGGCCAAATCATCCCTAACGAGCCGCTAATAGAGAAAATGACGTGCGGCTTCCTTGCTTGGTGCGTATTATTCGCCCAACGATCCTAGCACCAGAAAGAACAACGCATCAAAATGTACCTAAAGCGCTCAGGCAGGGATAATGGGCCAGGCGATCTCAATCCAACCTGCATTTCTCACCGTGAAACAATGACATAAATTGTAGATATGGGCGAGATTCCACGGGCCTTGTAGGAAGCGCGCGTTGGTTCTGTTCTGCCTGTGTATCCACCGAGTGTGCGACGGTCACTTTAATCTCCATAGTCTCACATCCAAATCTCCGTCCCCTCCTGCCCTTTCGTGTTTTACAAACGAACGCGTCGCGCGGTGACTGAGACAACCATGCTGGGAGACAGTGGCTGCAGACTCGCAATAGGATTCTAGCGAACACGACAGTTCCTAATAAGCGCTGGAGAGAGCGATCAGGTCTTATACGGAGACGCGCTGTCCCGACCCGACGCCAAACTGAAGCCGTGCCGCTGAAAAACTCATATCCAACGCGCATGAACGGATACCCGAGTTTACTAAGTCCAACACTTGCGACGGACGGCTCGGCCCATCGCAAATCGCAATTGAGCCTCACAACGGACGGACATGCACTTCACAGCAGTCCCATTGCATTCTCCTGGTCCTGCTGTATCGCTTCGCCTGCTCTAAAGTGTTATGAGACAGTTTGTGCATGCGCATGCGACCCGGTTAGCTTAATTGTGCGAGTTGGGCGAGGAGGCGCGCATAACTCTTCTGCGAGCTCTTTAACTGTCGCGCGCTCTTAGTTACCGACTTCTTTCATCTCTCTTTTGGCGGCTGGCGGTTTATTGGCCATTTGGAGTATCGGATTTGCGAAACAAAAGTGCTTCTTACCTCTAATAATTCGCTATTGCTGCGCTGTCAGTTGTTGTCGCGTCGTTCGTTTTCTCGCCTGCGCCTCCTGCTTTTTACACATCCCCAACCTCCTCATATCAAAACCACCACCAAGTCACCTTCCACCCCGGACATCTCTGGGTACACTCTCCTGACAAAGTTTAACTCAATAACTTTTTCGATACCATTCCTCAGGTTTACCCACAAGGTGTACCTGCCAGGCGTAGATCGAATCCCAACCTTCCAAATTCAGAACTACAACACCATCAACTTCAACTTCAACTTCCTTGAATAAAGGAAACTGGCGCGAGCAAAGGTTTACAGCGAGAAGGTAAACAAGGCATAGGCCGCAGCCATCTTGCCTTCCAAGCTTTCCACTCCACCACCACCACCAACAGCATTGTCGAAACCAACTTTCCCCCGATCTAACGACCTTTACGCGCCCAACGAAACATCAACGTCCATTGATAAGTCACGCCAGCTCTCATCATTCTCTCAACAAGCCAGATACAGTCCATCAATCTCCTCTGTCAGCGCCAGGACTCTACGACGCACTCCCAATCTCGAATCTCTCTCGCAAGCGAATTCACTGCAGCGACGGACACACATTGAAGCTGTATCAGTTGGCATCACTCCGAGCCCAAGCCCCAGCTTAAGCTCAGTCTCAAGCCCACCGCACGTGAGGTTTGCTGAAGCTCAACCACACCAAGCTGCACCTCAAGAGGCTGCGGGATTACCTGACGAGCAAGAGTCATACGCAGTCCGATCTAAGGACTTTCAAGGTCCTGACGAGAAGCTACGACCACACAGAGCAGTACGAGTCAATAAGCACACCGCTGCAGCTATCCTCTATACGCTAGAGGAAGCTCTGCGACATCCGACAGCCTTCACACCTGTTTGGGCGGAGGAGAACGCTTCGATGTCCGATCTACCGGTGGGGGGCGCATCAGCCTACGCTGGCAACGGACGCACTAATAATGGATCTATGAGGCCAAATGTACCTCAGCCAACCGGCTCGCCTGGGGGGTTGAGAGGCCCAAAGCAGATCATGATTGAGCGTCAGGCACGAGAAGAGAAGAAACGCGCCGCTGCAGAGGCCGAACTCCAGAGGCAACGACACGAAGAGGAGCAAAGGGTCCTTGAGGAAAGGAGGATAAGCGACGAGAGGAGAGCAACTGCTGCTGGTGGTGGTGGAGGAGCAAGGGGGAGTGGAGGTGGAGGTGGTCAAAGAATATCAGACAACTCCCAGAGATCAAATCGTACGTCTGGAGGTAGAGTTGTAAGTGGCGACCAAGGTAACAGGGCAGGAGACGCATCCTTGCAAGGTCGTGGCACTGGGGGTACCGCATTGGGCGGTGGCGACCCAGCTGCAGCTCGGAGGGCAGCGCGCGCGGCAGCTCAATCTGGAGCCGCTCCTCAAGCTGTCCCAGATCCCGCTGCACAGCCTGAGCAAAGGGCGCCTCTGGCCGAGCCAGCTGTGGATCCTCTGGACCCTGTGGCTCAGGGGAAAAGGAACACGGGATCGACCTTCCCGCACGCGTTCGAACGTTGGGAGACCCTCTCTGCACACTGGGAGGGACTGACATCTTACTGGATTCGTCGCCTCGAAGAAAACACTGCTGAGATCCAGCGTGATCCCATTTCATCCCAGCTTTCGCGTCAAGTTACCGACCTCTCTGCAGCAGGCGCTAACCTTTTCCACGCTGTTGTGGAGCTTCAACGTCTTCGGGCTTCCTCAGAACGTAAATTTCAGAGATGGTTCTTCGACACTAGAGCGGAACAAGAGAAGATGGCTGAGAGACAAGGAATGCTCGATACCCTCCTCCAATCTGAGAGGCAGGGAAGAGCAGCTGCAATCCAAGCTGCGGTGCAAAAAGAATCTGAGAAAAACAACTCGGAAAAACTAATCAACGAATTAAAGAGAGAACTTCAAATCTCCAAGGAAGAGGCCCGGCGTGCTTGGGAAGAGCTTGGACGCCGTGAGCAAGAGGAGCGTGAGAGAACTGCTTCTCTGCGTGACGGGCAGCCCACGCTTGTGGGTGGTGTACAAGTCGTTCCCATGATGCAGGGAGCTCCTAGCAGACACACCAGCACTACTCAGAGAGACAGACCGGCAACTCGTGAGGGTCCTTACCCCGGCGGACCAACCGCGGGAAGTATGGGAGGTCAGCAAGATCCCGAAGAACTCTACAACCAGAGTGTCCGCGCTCGCCAGACCGATCCATTCGTCGAATCGAGGTCCGCCGCACCAGCCACAAGTGGCGGAGCCGCATCAAGCCGCCAGCAAACGTCGAGTTCCGCTTCTGGAACAACATCCCGCCCACACCCCCCTAGCTCGACATCAACCCCACCAGATGCCCATGCTCCACCCCCACAACAATCGTCGGGAGGTTTCTACCAGCAACAACCAGGCGCAACGCTCCACCCAGGTGACGTTGGCTCCGACTTGGGAACTCTCAGTGAGGAGGAGTATGAAATCGACCCCCAGGGCCAGTTCAGACGCGATGCGCGCGGAAACAAGATCCCCTACCAGCGCCCACTTTCGGATGGCGAATCAGACGACGAGCGTGTGAATGAGGCCAGAGCCAGAGAGCAAGCCCATTTGCAGCAGTACGGAAGGATCCCAACGACCAGCGGAGATTACCCTCCCCGCACCAGCGCAGCAGCAGCCATGGAGCCTGTCGACTACTCTGGCCAGGCGTATGGCAGCGGAAGCGGGTGGGATAGACACCAACACCCTACCCGCCTGAGCGACGTTTTGGAGGAGGACGAGCGAAGCAGAACGAGCGCGAGCCAGGTCAGCCGCAGCAGGGATTAATCGGCGACTATTCGGCGTTAGTTTGGATCAATCGGCCGCAATATCTGGACAGCTCTTTGAGGATTTGGCTTCAATTTGGAATCGAACTCAGCTTGCGCCACTTTACCTGATCTTTGTCCAACCCAGTTACGTCTTGGAGGATCTTCGGCGTCACCACACATTTTCTGGCTGGGGCATGCGACACAGCGACTTGTTTGACAATGTAACGACTTACGCATCCTCTGCATACCCTTCGGCGTTTTATCGTGCTGCTAATAGCTCCGGCCCTTGCAACGTCAGAAATAATTACTGGCGCTTTGTTGGTATTGGGAGGTGGCATTGGGAGCACTGCTCTGTCAGCCAGCCCCCTTACTTACAGCTTGGTCACCAGATGTCATCGTGGAGGAAGATACAGGCACAAACGGATCACCATTTTTCTTTTCTTTAATTGTTCGAGCATTTTCGTGGAGCAGGTGGTATTGACCAGGAAGCTGCTTTATGCGAATTATATCAGAGAGAGCGGAGTGAGCGAGATTGGCGTTTTCCTTGCAGACTTGGAGGCGTAATACCTGTAATTATAGCGGCTCTCCCAATAGACTCAAAAATCCTTGTGATAAGTCTAGATCGGTGCATATCAATTGTGAT
The DNA here is from genome assembly GCA_000750875.1 of Pseudogymnoascus sp. VKM F-4517 (FW-2822). Classification (NCBI taxonomy): domain Eukaryota; kingdom Fungi; phylum Ascomycota; class Leotiomycetes; order Thelebolales; family Thelebolaceae; genus Pseudogymnoascus; species Pseudogymnoascus sp. VKM F-4517 (FW-2822). The sequence continues at coordinate 19,901 of JPKA01000414.1, read as the reverse complement.
AATGACATCGTAGTAGCTGTGATGATGGGAATGCCCGATTCTCAAATTTCACGTGACTCGTTTGTGCGAGTAAAGTAGGTCGTGCGCTAAAAAGACGCTAGACCATAACAAGGCGATAGCTTGGAGTCGTATCTGCGGATTGTCAATCCATACATACCCTCAAGGGAAATTCCTCAGGCACGCGTCCAACCGCAACCCTTCCATAATGTCAAGATCTTTAATACCGAGCAGAACGCTGCTCTCTGCGCTCTCTCCTACGATGTTGTCACAGATCCCACGGACACAATGCCTAACAACGCTCCGAACCCGGCCTGCGGCATCGAATTTGGGCGGCGTTCATGGTGCACGGAGAGCATTTAGCAGAACGGCTATGCGCCCAGCTCAATCCGTGGAGGAGGCAAAGAGCAGATATAAGTCGGGGGTATGTGCTATGCTCCCTTCAACCTTCCGTTGCCCATGCAATTCAATCCGCTCCGTTCCGAGTCTCGTTGCTCCGATCCTCTCTACATTCGCTGACAGTCCTTGTAGCCCTTCTCCTGGAAAGCAGGTGTCATCTTCCTCGCATCAGGCGCCAGTCTGATCTTCTATTTCCGCTACGAGAAAGCACGTATGGAGCGTGCACGAATCGCCGAAGCGGCTAAAGGCGTCGGGCGCCCAAAGGTGGGGGGACCGTTTACACTTGTCGACCACGACGGAAAGGAATACACAGAAGAGAATCTGAAGGGGAAATACAGCCTCGTATACTTTGGGTTTACGCACTGCCCTGATATCTGCCCGGAGGAGCTCGACAAAATGGCATCTATGATCGACCTTGTGGAGGCGAAGCAGCCAGGCGCGATGGTGCCAGTCTTCATTACCTGCGATCCAGCGCGCGACACGCCAGCGGTGGTGAAGGAGTATCTGGCAGAGTTCCATCCACGGCTGGTGGGACTGACGGGAACCTGGGACCAGGTCAAGGACGTGTGCAAGAAGTATCGGGTATACTTTAGCACGCCGCAGGGAGTGAAGCCGGGACAGGATTACCTGGTGGACCACAGCATTTACTTCTACTTGATGGATCCGGAGGGCGATTTTGTGGAGGCTATTGGACGGCAGCACAGTCCCACGGATGCGGCGAGGATTATTCTGGACCATGTCGGCGACTATAGAGGGAAGATTGACCGAGCCTAAACGGCAGGCTGAAGGTTATAATCAAGGGTGTATGATATATGTACGAGAAGGAAATCAGACCTAAAATAGACGACTGTAGGATATGATCGAAAGCTAAGCTGGCAGAGGCCTCAGCTGAAGGCAGGAAGGGACACAGATATTGTACATCAGAAGGTCATAAATAACGGCGCAACGAATCCACTCTAATCGTCATAAACTAGATCTACATCAGACTATGTGGGCGTGATCTCAGACTCTTCATCCGTATTAACACGCGCCAAAAGATCTACTCTTAACTATGGCTCCCCATGACTTCCGACCTAAGACACGTTTTATCACGTGAATTATTTTCAACTTTGGAGGCCAACTCAACGATCAATTAACCTGGAAAAAACGGCAGCACGGGCCGCTTCATATATATGGAACAACGAGTGGGATATGGCATTCCATCACTCTCTTCTTCTTCTCCACAAAATTCCATCACAGTATATTGCCCAGGCTCTCGTCGCATCTACTTCGGCCTTGTTTAAATACCATGATGCCGATAATTTTGATGATCGCCGCTTCCCACCTCCACTCCCGGATTGATTTATAGTTTACCCCAGTTATGTCCGCTACTCCCCGCTACGTGCGGGGAGAATGCTCCCTGTGATCAATTCCAAGTGCCGACCCAGGGCGGCCGGCTCCCTAATTGGGCAAATGCCTTTCAAGCTTGAAGGCATCTGGAGGCGCTATGCCTCTAGCACGGCGGTACTCTGGATATCTGCTCTTTAAGTCTGGCATCCGCCAAGGTGGGTAGAGTAGTTGAGCGCTCATCATCTCATGGATGGCTTTCCATAAATGAAAGCATAACCCGCGTAGGTGGCACATTTCTTTTGTTCTTCTATTGTCTCGTTTTTTGCGACAATACTCAGTCCTCCGTTGTTGCCATGACTTTCCTCAAAAGTGCCACTCTGGCTCTTGCAGCGCTTCTTCCATTGACCAGTGCAGTGCCTACCGCCCGAGCTGACGATGGTGGCTGGGATGCAGCCCATGCAAAGGCAGCGACGGCGTTAGCCAAACTGTCCCTAGAGGATAAGGTGAAGATGGTTACAGGCGAGGGATGGGAGAAAGGCCCTTGTGTTGGAACCACAGCAGAGATCTCCTCCATTGGTTATCCCCAGCTATGCTTGCAAGATGGCCCATTGGGGATTAGATTCGCTCAAGGAATTACCGCTTTCCCTGCTGGCGTGCATGCTGCTTCCACTTGGGATATAGCCTTGATCAATGCTCGTGGCAATGCGCTTGGTAAGTGCACGGGAATGGCTTGGGAACTAATAGGGGCTGACTCGTATTGAAATAGGCACCGAGTCCAAGGCGATGGGTGTCCATGTACAGCTTGGTCCTGTTGGGGGCCCGCTCGGGAAAATCCCACATGGTGGCCGCAACTGGGAGGGCTTCAGTCCAGACCCGTATCTCACCGGCATTGCCATGGCGGAAACGATTAACGGCATGCAAGAAGCTGGTGTTCAGGCATGTGCGAAGCATTACATTGGCAATGAGCAGGAGTTGAACCGCGACACAATGAGTTCCAGTATTGCGGACCGCGTTAACCATGAGCTATACTTATGGTATGTAGGCACGACTCCTATCTACGTTGCAGTACTAACGATCATAGGCCATTTGCAGATTCAGTGAAGGCCAACGTTGCCTCTGTGATGTGCTCTTACAACAAGCTTAATGGTACGTATGCTTGCGAGTCTGACATGGCGCTCAATGGCCTCCTCAAAGGGGAGCTTGCGTTCCCTGGATGGGTCCTCTCAGATTGGAATGCCCAGCACACAACTGTCGGCAGCGCCAATGCCGGGATGGACATGTCCCAACCTGGAGACAACTTTGGCGACAACAACTACCTGTGGGGCGCTGCCCTGACAAGCGCCGTCTCGGGTGGAGAGGTTGATGAATCAAGAGTAGACGACATGGTAAAGCGAATCCTGGCCTCCTGGTACTATCTCGGTCAAGACGTCGACTATCCCAAGGTTGGCTGGAGTTCTTGGAACGGTGGTGTTGGTGGACCTGACGTCCAGGGTGACCACAAGATCGTTGCAAGGGACATCGCACGTGATGGCATTGTTCTCTTGAAGAATGAAAACAACACTCTCCCACTCAACAAGCCCGCTTCGCTCGCAATCATCGGTCAAGATGCCATTAATAACCCCGATGGTCCAAATGCCTGCGTGGATCGGGGGTGCAATGTCGGGACGTTAGCAATGGGATGGGGAAGCGGGTCAGCAGAGTTCCCGTATTTGATAGCACCTCTCGATGCAATCCAGACGCAAGCAACAGCTGACGGGACGACCATCGTCACTTCGACGACTGATAGCGCTTCGGAGGGTGCTAGCGCTGCCGGTAAGGCTGATACGGCGATTGTCTTCATCAACGCCGACTCCGGTGAGCAATATATCACAGTTGAAGGCCAAGCCGGAGACCGCGCAGATCTTGACCCGTGGCATAACGGCAACGAACTAGTCGAAGCTGTCGCAGGCGTCAACAAGAACACCATCGTCGTTATCCATAGCGTTGGGCCATTGATTCTCGAGAGAATCTTGGCACTGCCAAACGTCGTTGCTGTCGTATGGGCTGGACTCCCAGGGCAGGAGTCTGGCAATGGGCTCGTGGATATCCTATACGGCTCCAAGTCGCCGAGCGGCAAATTGCCTTATACCATCGCAAAGCAAGCTAGCGATTATGGTACCGCTGCTGTCAGCGGCGACGATGATTTTAGCGAGGGTCTGTACATCGATTACCGCCACTTTGACGAGGCTGGCATCGAGCCAAGATACGAGTTCGGCTTTGGTCTCTGTAAGTCATTAGTGCTCCACGATTTTAAGCCTATATCTAACCTTGCATAGCATACACGACCTTTGAATACTCCGAACTCACCGCCACGTACACCGATAAGACTGAAGGCTCCACCACCACTGCCCCTGGCGGCGCAGAAGGTCTCTATGATGCCGTCGCAACAGTGACAGCGACGATCACGAACTCGGGCACTGTTGAGGGTGCTGAGGTGGCACAGCTGTACATTGGTCTCCCATCGACCGCTCCTTCGACGCCTGTTCGTCAGCTCCGCGGGTTCTCCAAGATCAACTTGGCAGCTGGGGAGAGCGGAACGGTGACGTTCAGCCTTAGAAGGAAGGATCTGAGCTACTGGGACACGGATGCGCAGAAGTGGGTTACGCCCACTGGCGAGTTCACTGTTTCGGTTGGCGCGAGCTCGAGGAACTTGACGTTGACCGGGACAATGTAAGGGGTAGTGGTCAAACTTGGTGAACCAAGGGTGAAGTGACGGAAGTTTGTATATACGATGAGTCGGTCTTTATATATGGGCTATAGAATAGGTGGTATATTAAATTATTTCTGGATAGTTAGTACACTACAGCTATTTTGGAGACTATGGAAATATACGAAGTTTGTTTATTTAACTTCATGAAATTTTAAGCATTATATTCGTCTTAGTAAAATTATTATTTATATTAAAAACCGTATCGCTACCAACCACATTTATTTCAAAATGTCACCCCCAACCCTTATAATATAAGTGAGCAGCAGATAATTATAACAAATCATTTTGAGCGTGAGAATAAAGGTATATCACGTGACCATACCATATTCCATATTTTGGCGCTATTCCCGATATAGTATTCAAGATCTAAATTCTGGACCTCACTCTCTGTTGCCGTCACGTCCCGCGCACAACCTCCAATCGATTAGAGCGGCCATATCTCGTTTTTAAGCTACCCGCAACTATATACAAGCGGGATCGCATCCCCCCGATAATCTCACCGCAAACCCGTTCTCCAATGGCCCACGCCGAAGCCCCAGCCATGTCTTCAATCCGCCCAACTGAGGCGCCCCCAGCGCCAACCGCCAAACCTGCCATCTCCCCCGGCCTGCGAAACCGCCGCCAACTCGGCCTCTTCTTTGGCGGCGCGGCCTTCTTCGGTATTGCAAGCCTGATCACCCGCCGCTCCCTAGTACGGCGCTACAAGGCCATTGTTCCATCGTTCTACCAACCCTCGAACCAGGCGGCGCCGCCTCTCAACCTGCAGGTCGAGGCCATGGACGCGCTGACTATCGCGACGGCGAATGTGTTCAGTTTGGCCATGATGTGCACAGGTGGAATGCTGTGGGTGTTTGATATTGCGAGTATAGACGAGTTGAGGGCGAAGATGAGGGGACGGTTGGGGACTGAGAAGGTAGCTGGGGGAGGGGATTCGAAGGCAGAGAGGGAGCTGGAGGAGTGGTTAGCGGGTATTTTTGAGAGGAAGAAGAACTCGAAAGAGTCGAAAGACCCGAAGGACGAGAAATGAGCATTGTATATTGGGCATGGACAGGCGTTTGGTGCATGTGGATTCGTCGTGTCTACGGATGACCGATCGTAACGATGTGTAGGAATATGGGAGGAAATCACAATTCTAAGATACCACGGTGTGGAAGGTCAGAATAACTGGCACGGGCTGGGATGAGCGTGGGCTGAAAGGAAGAGGCCTGGATTATTGGTGCCGATTTACAGTTCATGTTTCAGGACAGACATATCAGTTAGCTTGTTGATGAGATGAAATATAGTCTGATCACATGCAGGGTAATTTCTGTTTCAGGCATATGATTTATTTGCGTGCAATGTTGCCTATCGCTATCTGTAGCTTGTCCCTTCCCAGTTCCCAGTGTAGCAAAAATCCGAGGTTAACAAATCGGCGAATGCAAAACAAAAGCAAGAAACAGTGTGGTATCTCTTCATAATCGTCAAAAGTGTCATAGCGGCCACCCCGTAAGATCAATAACACCGTCTCCGTCATAGCTACCCAGTGACGCCAAAGCCTCAGCAATACCACCACTTCCTTTCTGTAATCCAACGTCCCAGGAAAACCGACGCATTATCACCGTCCAAAAGAAGTCAGTACCAATGGTTGGAATTAGTCCCACATTTCGCTCAGTTTGGAACGGGTATAACGAGGGTCCTTTCCCGAGCGCTTTGGTGGTGCCACCCCACTGTCGCCAAAAATGCTCTTCTTGCCCTCCTCCGAAGTATCAAGGGCCCATTCCGGAGATGGGAAAAATCTGCTCATGACTCGCCTGTTTGTTGGCTGCATGACATTACCAGAGTATGCCACAAGGGTCCCAAAGAGGTTGTTCATGAGGGGAGCAGCACATTCCGCGTCCGTTTTCCTTCTGATTTCCTCCACTGAGAGATTCTCGCGATTGGCCATGTTTGCACGCGGAGCCGATGGAACAATCCCTTTGTCTCTGTTCTCGAGCTCCACGATATGATCGGTGGTTGTTATATCCAAACGGCTGAGGCCGCTGTAGAACCACTCATCACGCTTCTCTGCCTTACGGCGCTGTTTAGCTTCCAAAGAGTCATCCGCAAGTCCCAGGTTGGATAGCTTTGTGTCTGCATCAAGTTCTTCGCACTCGCCGCCGTACTGGAAGTTGGGACCAAAGCCGTTAGGGTAGTATTTTGCCATCTCCGCAAGTGACAGCGTATCTCTAATGTGACTTTGCCCGGTGGAGCTGAACGGGCGAGCTTGCTGGCCGGCGTTTCCACTGGTATTGTTCCATGGAGAGTATTGTTTCTCGATCTGTGAAGATTGAAATTGTTGCTGGTTGCCTGGTTGCTGGGACCAAAGCCGTTAGGGTAGTATTTTGCCATCTCCGCAAGTGACAGCGTATCTCTAATGTGACTTTGCCCGGTGGAGCTGAACGGGTTGTCTGGTTGGCTGACGTTTCCACTGGTATTGTTCCATGGAGAGTATTGTTTCTCGGCTTGTGAAGATTGAAACTGGCATCAAGTTCTTCGCACTCGCCGCCGTACTGGAAGTTGGGACCAAAGCCGTTAGGGTAGTATTTTGCCATCTCCGCAAGTGACAGCGTATCTCTAATGTGACTTTGCCCGGTGGAGCTGAACGGGTTGTCTGGTTGGCTGACGTTTCCACTGGTATTGTTCCATGGAGAGTATTGTTTCTCGACCTGTGAAGATTGAAACTGTTGCTGGTTGCCTGGTTGCTGGCCGGAGTTTCCACTGGTGTCCGGCCGGCGTTTCCACTGGTGCTGTTCCATGGAGAGTACTGTTTTTCAACCTGTGGAGATTGCAATTGTTGCTGGTTGTCTGCAAGCTGATTGTATCCAGAGGTCCAAGCAAGTCTATTGAAAGCAACTGAATTTTGACCTTGCCGAGGAGGCCCAGCCGTCAGTGGCTGAGGATAACCTGGTGGAGCGGCGAGTTGGGCTTTTGAACTGTATCCATCCATCGGGTACTCGCGGCCAAATGAGTTATAGCGTTGTTTAAGAGGATTGCCATTCTCTTGGCCGGGGTACTGCGAGCCATAGCTCACGATGGAATTCTTGTAGGGATCTGATCCAGTATCACCAAATTGAAGCACCCCAGTTTTGCTGCCATGTTCAAAGGATAGATCTTGGGAGGTGTCCTTAGCACCTGAAGTGGCCTTCTCGGACATCTGCTGCTTCATCTTTACTGCCTTGAATTCTGCAAGGCGGCCCTTTGCAAACACTTGTGCTGGGTTCTCAAATTGAGCTAATCTTTGGAGAGTTTGCATCTTATTAAGGCCAGTGAAGGTTGAAGAGCCTGTCAAATGAGCGCTAGGTCCAGAAGTCTCCTCCTGAAGCATTTTCTGGACGCTGAAATTACCGCTGGTTGTATCATTGAGCGGCATATCTGTGGCAGAGGTAGCCTGTGGACCTTGGTCATTTGAGGGGGCACCAGCAGTGGCGTTGATTGAGTTCAACAAAACCTCCTTTTCGAGATCGGTCAAGTTCAACTGTTCAAATTCCGCCATATCGAGTGGAGAAGGGGATGCATATTGCTGTTGTGCAAATTTAGGGTTCCTCAAGTTGGCACGAGGCCCATAATTGGCACCAGAGTTGTTTCCAGGCTGCTGGTTGCGATTGTAGTAATTGTCAGATCCGCGTGGCGCAGGAACAACAGACAAACGACGTCCAGAACCCTCGCGTTGAATGCGAACAGGAGGTGTAAATGTGGTAACAGCATCATTTTTGGCAACAGATCCCACGGTGGTGTAAGTAATCTTCTGAGGCTCTGCAGTAAGTTGCTCGGGTGAGTTGTTGGAATTTCCAGCTGGCAAGTCAGGGTCCCATTCTTCCACGTCGAAGGCGTCGTCAATTCGCGCCATGATGTGCTCCAATCGTAGCTTTGTATCTTCAGGGTCTTCCTTGTGAATAATTGAACGTTCCTGCGGGGATTTTGCAGGTGTATTACGCAGTTGTGGGAATGCTGCGTTAAATACAATATCTGGTGTGGCACGGTAGTTGGTATTGCAGTTACCAGAGAAGGAATCGCGACGTTCTCTAGATATTATTGACGGCGTAGGAGAACATTCCTGAAGTTGTTTAGGAAGTTGTTTAGATTCTGCAATTGAGGTGTAGGAGGTCTTTTGGACGCCTGTTGGAAGCTTGAGGACTGGGTTGTCCGTATTAGGAATAGCGGCCCGCGTAGCACCAGTATCAACTTCACCTTCTGGACCTCCAAGGTCGAAGGGAGACCACTTCTTCGGTTTCTTCTTGCTCACTTTCAATGTACATCGGCGAGGACCAACACCTCCTTGGAGAGGTGCCTGGCCAATTGTAGGAGCTGCTTCCACACCTCCATCATATGTTATATCGCGACTGTTCTCATCTGCAGATCTGCCAGGTCCAGACATGTTTGCAGCTACTTGAGCAAACGAATATGGGGCGAAGCCAGGGTATGAAGCTATTGTTGGTGTATTATTATTGTTTCCGTACTCACCTGTGTTATAGACTTCGTCCTGCAGCGATTTGTTCTGTACACATGGCCTCTGTGGCTCCTGTCTTACATTCGAGTTTGCCTCCGGATGAGCGACAACTTGAATATGACTATACGAATCTGCTCTGTTCAGCAATGGCCTATTACGGCGACGGTTAGCAGCGGATTGGCGGCGGCTGCGGCGATCTAAGTGATGCGTTATATTAGTTTGTTATTCGCAATATGGAAGTGACGATGGGGAGATCTGAACTAACTTCGATGATAGCCATCAGGCCCAGGCCCACCTTGGCTTTTCATTTCGTGGCAACGGTTCTATGATTATCCTTGAGTCTTTAGTCTCTAATCATTCCTTTGAACACGACGGCTGTCGTCTATTTGGACACCGTGCCGTCAATTGCTGGTGGCAATCGGCGGCAAGGTTATTCTCAGTGATCGGACTTGGTTATCTGAGACCAACAAGTGGGCAAAGTTGTCACCTGAAATCACAGTGCAGCTTGACTTTGCTGCAGCAAGTTATAGTTCCAGTCAGGGTGATGGATGGATCGATGCTATGTTTCGGTGTAGCAAGATGTGGATCTGGTCAGAATGTTAGATCGATGGAAGCTTCGCTTCGCTGCACAAGCTATAGTCTAAATTCGGAATGACCAATCGATCGACGAGATATATACCGACTTGGGGATAAAGTCAATGGCATAGACGCAGAAGGGCGTGGGTGCCTTCGACTGGAGCAAATTAAGGAGCCCCGATGAGGTATAGCGCCCTTTTTTGGTCTTTTTCTTGTTCTGCGTCCTGTCCTGTCCTGTTATTCAGGTTCCTGGTCTGTTCAAAGTGCGTCGATGAGAGCTACCAGACACTGATGGGAAATACTAAATGGGATGAAGAAGCTTATGAGAACTCGCAACCTACTCCAACAACATCAAGCGCTGGCAAGAAGTCAAAGAGAGACATCCATGATACAAATTGAATGGCCAGAGAGTATGATAATCACATACAGAACAAAGGGAAGTTTGTTGGATTCAAGAGTAAAAAATGTATGTATCATCAATGTCCATCTTGTGCCCTACCGTGTTCAGAGGCATAGATATAGCCTACATATGTTCATCTGCTGAAGTTTACCTAGACACTCGTTGCCTGGCATCCGGATAACATATCAAGCTTTCACCAAGGGTGTCAATGGGCGCAATCAGAATATTTCTCCTATTCATGACACAACACTCCATACACCTGGTGTTAATTTCAGGGGGTTCTTCCGTTCCCGGTCCTGTACCAGCTCCACTAGATCAGAAACAGAAGTCCGAAGACGTTCTGTAGCTTGCCATGCCAACCGCGCATTAACTATAATGCTACGCAGGTCTGGCAAGTAACCACTATCTATGGCTAGCCATATGGAATCTGGTGAGATGCCAACTTCGGCACCTGCGGAATTTGAGCAGTCGAGTTCCAGAACGCGGAGAGGGTGACCTTTGGCCCCGTTGGACTCTAATAAGGCATCGGATACATAATCAACACTGATACGTAGGGCGACCAGTTTGGGGCACCACTCCAGGACACCATTAAGCACACCAGGTGGCAGCTTGATCAGAGGGTGACGAAGAGTGAGGTGCCGCAGCTGTGGACCAACTGTTAATAAGAACTCTTGCAATGCACTGGTAATAGTTAGCTTAGCCAGAACAAAGGAGTGGACTTTCTTTACTCAGCATATATCTGCGAACAATGCTGGATGCTGATTCTTTCCACGGACGAAGGAATATTGGTGGCGTGGACACGAAGAAAATAATCGTCAACGCCTATAGCCTCAGTAAGATTCTAATGTCATAAAAATGCATGACATGGACAAACCTCCAGCTATATGTAGCGCCTGCAACTTTGGTGGCCAATCATATGGGCTCTCACGACCCTCATCTTGGTTCGACGTCCTGGGGAAGAAGAGTGTTTCCAGCTTATCTAAAGATCTGAGAGTTTGAAAAAGAATCCTAATCGAGATGGAAGCAGACATCAGAGAAAGATTCAAGAACTTGAGATTCTTGCACTTGGCCAGAGCTGCGAAAGAATTTATCGAGAAGGACGCCTGGGGGGCAACGAACTCCTCGAGGCTGCCTTTTAATCTCCCAAGGAGCCGTGCGGTCAAGCTCTTACTGCCATCGTGTACAAGTGTTCCCATGTCCAGGACCTTGACCATACCTGCCAACTGACTCTTCCGAATGTGAGCGTTTTTGGATGGACATATGGTCGCGACGAATTCTTGGAAGTTGCCGCCTCCAATTTGCGGTCGTTCGTAGAGGAATGTAACTGCTGCTGAATACCAGGCACGAGATACAAGGCAGCATGCCCATAGGGTCTTTTGGTTCTGTTGTCGGCGCGGAATGTACGAGATAATTTGGAACAATACCTCCAGGGGTAGCTCTACCTCCTTTCCAGGCGCCGAAGTTGTGGCCAAAGCCGATTGAGGAGAGCTCATTGGTGCGCATTCGTCCTCTGCCCCATTCGCAGCCAGTCGCAACTGCGGCATCTCAACATCCCAGTTGCTTTGGGCATCTAGGGCCATTGTGCCCCGAGATAGATTCCAATCACGCAGTACAACCAGGATTTAGTCAGAGGTTGCCGCTCACGGCCAGTTCCCCGAGCAGCCGAACATTATTGAGATCCAGCGGCTTCACCTAAAAGTGTAATTGGTGTAAGACATGAGAAAGTGTTGCGAGCCGAGTTGGGAAGCTCTTTGTTGATTCAGATGTCGTTGAATCTATGATGCATTACGGGAAAACAATATTCCGTTTTGCTATGTTGAGTGTTAGTAAAATTATATAGGGACTTCTAGTGGCTTAATCTACCTAGAGAACCATTAGGCATTATCAAATGCAAACACATTTACCCTTTTGAGTATACCATTATACCATTATAAAATATTCGGAATATATTAGTTCAATAAGTAGTTGCGCGGTTGAATAAAAAAACAGCACGGTTTACCATCAAAATGCTCGTGCCGCTCAAAAGTCAGAAGAGCGGCTGTAGATAATAACAGTGATTACAGCAATTAACTTCAAGCAAAGGCGCTCAGTTACTCTAGGCTACAATTAATAGACTAGCGACTAACAAATGGACCTGAAGAGGTAGGTTATACGCGTGGCAGTGTAGCGGCGTAATCGCCTCCATTGGTTGTTGAACCCTTCGCGCCTACGTCATGCCGTTGATCGTGGATTGTTATCTTATCTTAGCTCCAGGCCACTCGGGCTCATTTCAGGGACCATCGCGTTCCTGCCTATCGCGTTGACACACAATCCCGTTTTCATTGTCAAAGTTATAACAGATCATGAAGCCTTTACTTATTCCAGGAGCTCTTTGCTCTTCTATTCTTACCCGGCCAATCTTGCAAGCATCATGGGCCCGCCCAGTCCTCCGCTCTGCTGCCTCAGCCTCCCCCGCCATCACAACGCATCGGCGACATGAACGGCAATTCCGTCAACAGTCAACACCGCGAGACAATAACACCGCGGTGCCAGCGCCTCCGGACTTTGCCTTTGCATTTGATATTGATGGCGTTCTCCTCCGTTCCTCTAAAAGCCTACCGGGTGCCTCCTCGACCTTGCGATTTCTAAATAAGCACTCGATTCCCTTCATCCTCTTAACAAATGGCGGCGGCAAGCACGAGACTGAGCGTGTCGCCGAGTTAAGCTCAAGATTCAATGTTCCATTAAGCCTGGAGAATTTTGTGCAGAGCCACACGCCGTTTCAGGAGATGGTGGACGGCAGCGGGGAGTACGAAGCGCTGAAAGACAAAACGATTTTCGTCACCGGCAACGACCAAGAGCGAGTTAGGGATATCGCCCACAGATACGGCTTCAAAAACGTCGTGACTCCAGGGGATATTCTCACCGCCCATCCAAACATATGGCCCTTCGCCGCTCTTCACGCCTCGCACTACTCCTCTATCGCCAAGCCGCTCCCCCCCGGACCTCTCAAGATTGACGCCATCTTCGTTTTTTCCGACCCCCACGATTGGGCACTTGACACGCAAATCATACTGGACCTCCTGCTCTCCTCCAAGGGCGAACTGAACACCTACTCCGCCAAGAACGGGGATAAGTCACTCCCCAACAACGGCTGGCTGCAGGACGGCCAACCGAAGCTCATCTTCAGCAACCCGGACCTGTTCTGGGCCACCTCGCACCCGCTTTCACGGCTCGGCCAGGGTGGCTTCCGCGCCGCATTCCAGGGCGTTTGGGACGAAGTTACCGATGGCGCGGAGCTGACCAAGCTCGTTATGGGGAAGCCTACGCAAGAGACATATCTGTATTCCGAGCGTGTGTTGCAGAAACACCGGGCCGAAGTGCTAAGTGCTCTCCATGAGGAGGTGGGGGATCTTAAACAGGTGTTTATGATTGGAGACAACCCGGAGAGCGATATCAGGGGAGCGAATAATTTCAAGAGCCCGACTGGGACGACTTGGGATAGTATTCTGGTGAAGACAGGGGTGTGGCAGGAGGGGAAGCCACCAAAGTACGAGCCGAAGATGATTGTGGATAACGTACAGTCGGCAGTTAAGTGGGCATTGAAGAAGCAAGGGTATTCTTATGACGAAGCTGAATTCGCCGATGAGAAGTAGTGGTTGTGATACCATGTTGAGCAGCAACTGCTAGTTGCCAACAAAGGTGCAAATTCGTTCTGTCTACTATTACATTAGACTAGACAATATTATATAATTCCTCCCTGGTGTTGACTGTGAACATTAATCCCATGTCTCTCTGAACTCCAACAGGTCCCTTTGTCCATATATTTCGCCCGCTACCGTGATTATCATGTCCACTGTCGCCTTTGCATTCATCAGCCTCGCTGCATCTTCCTCGTCTTCACGAGCTCGCTCCTTAAGCTCCTGTTCCTTCAAAGCATCCCGAGCTTGAGCCAGTTCAGTGGCGTTTGCATCTCCCGCTCCTCCTAGCTGTGCAAGTATGCGAGCACGCGCGACTTCCAATGTCTCTTCTTCACCCTTCTCTTCAGGCTTGGGCTCTCTGACGACAGCTGGGCGAGGATCCCTACCTGCAACCAGGCCCAGTTTTGCCATTGCGATTTCTTCTTCCTCGTCTTGGCCGTCGTCATATACCCTCGTCTGCGGAGTATCAAGGCCAGCAACCTGCCAGGCTTTGTCAAAAGCTTCGTCGCCATATTTATCGTCGACAGTGTCTCGTGGCTTGTCCGCATCGGCCTTCCCAAAAGCTTCTGCATAACCAGGGTTCTGGTTGCAAAAGTCTATAAATCTTTCTTCCCAATCATCATCAGCGGTAATTCCTGGTAGCACTGGCCCGTCGTATTGTTCCGCCAAAGGGTTTCTATGGTAGTAGAACGGAAACCTAGAGCGCGCAAACCCCCGATTCCGCCTGTAGAAGTTGCGAAGGCGCTCTGTAGCTCTCATATTTTTTGGGGTGAGCTGAGCCAAATTGTCCATACTAAGCGCATTATAGATCTCTGGATTTGGTAAGTGTCCTTTATAGACCACTATTGGAGCACTGACGTCGATCTTAAACTGCGACTGAATGTGCCTCGGCGCGTCTCCCCAAAACGAGTCAGCGAGCAGAGCCTTGGCATGGGCACTATGCATAGCTTCTAACTCCGAGGTTGGTGGATGCAACAGAAAGATATTACCTTGCGGGATATAAACATCTGGTTCGTGGGCGCCCACCTCTGTCCTATCTTCAACCACTTCCCCCGATGCGTCATTCGCTTCGGGTTTTGAGATGGGAAAATCATTTCCCACCTCTCCATCTTCTTCTTCGTCCTCATAGTCGTCCTCGCCGTCGTTGTCCTCATCTCCCGGCATCCTAGCCACCGTATCGGACTGGGGCTGATTCATCACAACGCCCAGCCACACAGCTCTCTTGCCCAAATCCCTCACCAACCCAATCTCTTCGCTGTTCAACTCTCCACTGTCTGGTAGTCTCGCAAGCACCCCCCAAATCCACCTACTCAGCCTCTCGGAAGGAACTGTACTCCCACCCATCGCAAGCTTGTCGTTGGTCAACAGTCTCAGCAGCTTGAGCGATGTAGCCCTATCCATCCTCGCCAATTGCGCGTTCATCGGCTCTGTATTGATGACCCTCCACCTCCACTTCCTATAATCCGGAGCAGAGGCGGACATGTATGAGTCGTGGTTCTGGTCTAGTTTTTCGACAACGTGGTCTGGAGGGGTGTTGCCCAGCTGCTCGCGCAGGTGTTCAAAGCGCTCGAGTATCTTTTCGAAATACTTGGTCCGCAGGTGCTTCGCGGGTGGGATATCGGCGGGAGTGTTGGGTTGTGGATCTGGCGCAGCGGTATATGCGCCGTCCGAGTAGAAGCCACGGCTATCGCCTACTCCGTCATCGTAGATAGTCCTATCCTCTTCTTCGCCTCCTTCTAATATGGGTTTTGGTGCGACAAGAACAGTTGGTATTCCAGCAGCCTCGGACCTATCCAGCAATGTTAGCATATAATCTTTATCCATGTAGTAACGGGTATAGGGCTATGAACATACCTAACAGCTCTCAAATAACTTATAGCCCCGGCATCATCGCCGTAGTCGAGGTCGCCATCCTCATCGGTATATCCACCCTCCTCATCGAGTCCAGGAAAAGCGCTCCTCTGGCCATATGTCGGATCGATGCGGCCTTGGGTCCCTTCTTTTGGCGGGGCATAACCGGAGTTTCGAGGGCGCTTGGAGGGCTCATCATAGTCTAGAGACGCGCTATCGCGCTTGCTCTTTCCCATGTTGAAGTCGCCGTTATCTTATGAAAATGAGTTGCAAATGTTTGGACGTGATGGTAGCCTTCAGTGACCCAAAAGGGATAAGTGCAGCCTAGCGACCGGCGAGGCTGGATGCCCGTTGATTGCTGTACTCTTAAGATCTCTACCACCGAAACCTAATATTGTTTATACTGTCTATGAACATTTATTCCCCAAAGTCTTCTCTAAGAACTCTACATAATTTACGCAAGGCTGTGGTGTTAGAGCTGCTATTTTCAGCGGGGTTAGTTGCAGTTTTACGCAGCCTCGTGTTGGTAGGTATTTCCGTGGCAAGGGGAATCCACGCTATTTTTGGACCTTGATGAGCCTTCCAAGCGCCCTCGACACTCCGGGGCGCCATTCAAGTCTGATGATTAGTTGGTTACTCTTATTTTCTAACTGGTATCACTTGCTGTCCTGCCCGTCAAGCCATTCTTTATATAGCTTTTCTTGCCTCCTGCGAAGTTTGATCAACTTTTTCTTTGCACTTTTAGTTACCTCCTCACCTTTTGCGTCCCGGGTCGGAATACCCTGCTCATCCCACTCCGAGAATTGTTCATTCCTGAACATATCACGCGGATTAACGCTCGCCTTATTATCCCTCTCTCGCTGCTTTTCCGCCTGTGCGGCTTTGCGGTCTGCCTTCTCTGATTGAGCCGCTTCGGCAGCGGCGCGCTCCTCTGCCAAAGCTTTCCGGATTGATTGATCCAATGGCCAAACAAGCGCAGGACCATTTTGGCGGTCTTCGAGATATATATCAATAGAGTTGAGGTGGACATCGCGGAAGGCATCGCAGAGGCTAAGGATGTCCTTGGCAGGCGCACTCTCTGAAGCCAGATGATGCATGTCATCGCGGAATTGCGTCGCCACTGCATGATACCGCGTATTGGAATCTGCTGGAGTGCTCGATTGAGTGCCAAGGGAGGCACCATTTACTACCTCCCTCATAAGGGCGTAATCAATGTTGCCCTGGTCGGATAGGACTTTTTGTCTTATGTCGTCTCGGAGCTTGGAGGCAGTATAGATGGGCTGCTGGGCAGCGGCTGGTATCTCGACTCCGTGCCAGGCGATGATCTGAGAATGGTAGCTCGACACAGGTTGTTGTTGTTGTTGCTCGCCGCCCCGAAACGAATCACCTTGTGCTAGCACGGCTGGCTCACCTTGCGGGTTGAGGCCGAAGATGGTGACAATGCGGTTAACCCATCTGGCACCAGCGAGCAATGACGAGCTTGAGAGGTCCATGATGTTGCATTCGCTTACAAAATTCGAGATGATCCTCATGGCTGCCGGGGTGTCGAAAGAATCGCAAAGCGCCTCGTGCAGGCTAGCTTTTGCTTTGTTAAGAGACTCAAACCCCAATTCCTCATCACGAATGATGTCCAATGTCGTTGGCAGGTCATCTAATAATCTCCCAACGTGAAGGGCTTGTAGAAATAAGTTGTTTAATTTGGATTCCCATGCTGCCGCCGCACCGAAGCTTGTCTCGGTCACCTCAATCTTGTCATGCCAGGCACCGAGAAGGAAGCAGATTCGTAGCGAACGGGAGTTCCATCCCGGTTGTTTAAGTGCATCTCGTATTGTGATGAAATTCTTGAGGCTTTTGCTCATCTTTAAACCTTTCATGCCGAGATGGCCGGTGTGAAGCCAGTAGTTGACCCAGGGCTTCGATTTGCCATCGTCGGACCAGTATGCAACCGATTGAGCAATCTGTTCTCATAGTTAGTATAGTCTCTTAAAGAGAAGAGTGAAAACCATACTTCATTATCGTGGTGTGGCCAGCGTAAATCTTCTCCGCCAGAGTGGAGATCTATAGCACCGCCCAGCACGTCAGACGCCATACAGCTACACTCGATGTGCCACCCAGGTCTTCCACCATTTTCGCTCCACGGACCCGGCCAGGCAGGTTCTCTAGGTCGACTTGCTTTCCAGAGGGCAAAGTCGGCATCGTTGCGCTTGACTGCTGACTTGTTCGCCAACGACCCCTCGCCGTCTATCCGGAGCGCCGCGTTGTCGCGATTCCACGGCTCTAATATAGAATAGCTGTGGCCAGCTGCTTCGAAGGCCGCGATGTCAAAATAGACGGATCCATCGTCAGTTGCATAGGCAAAACCCTTGCCGACTATGCGCTGAACGAAGGCTATCATCTGGGGAATGTATTCTGTGGCGCGTGTGAGGACGTCTGGGTCAAGGACGTTCAATGCGTGCATATCCTCAAAATAGCGCTCCTCGTACTTGCGAGCAACTGCGCTGAAAAGATCATGGTCTTTGCTGTCGATTGTAGTGCCGTGGAGGTGGTCCAAATAGGGGTGTAGGACATCTTTCGCATGATCAACAAAGTTGGACAGAAGCGCGGAGTCTGTTGCCTTTTCCAGGCGCAGCAAGGCACTCGCAGCTTGCTGACCATTGCGGATGTGCATCTTGAGCTTGGCGTCCTGTTCTTCTGTCACCTCATTGTCGACTATATTGCTGTACGCCTTCTTAATTTCCACATCATAGGTCTCGGACGAAGTGTCAGGCGATAAGAGCGGCAGGTTTCTTGAAATGTAGAACCTTAGGCCTTCCTTGCCAATAGTGAGGGCATCAGCCTGGGCCTTGCCCCTTTCTTGACTTTCGAGCTCATTTAGCAGCCTTGTCTCGAGATGTAAATACCGGCTCTTTAGAATTATCTTGTCGTCCACATCTGTGATATTCATCACAAACTTCACCGAATAGCCAAAGTAGTCTTGCAGGATCCGACGAATAATGTCAAGTGAAACGGCATTTCTTCCGTGGCCTTGATGGGCGTCGTCGTAACAAGTCGGGCCACATGTGTACCAAGTAATGCGCTTCTTTTCCGGGTCGATCGGGGTGAAGACGGTCTTCTGTCTACCAAGGCTGTTGAGTATTCGAAGAACTGGGGCTGCGGGTGCGAACTTTCGGATGAGGGGTCCGTTTTTAGTTGACGCGCAGTAATTGTTGATAGTGAGCGTGAGCGTCGTAGAATGGAGGGCAATAGGCGGGAGACTGGCCTAGTAAGGAACAAACCTCTGAACGCGCTCGCTGGGAGGACCAATGCGCCAGTTCGGAGTATCATTCAGCTGGCGGGGATGGTAGTGACATGAATTCTAATGCATGTGGGCCTTTAATAGAGTATAGTTCAACTGTTTTAATTTTATGTTTATGATTAGGTGCTATAACTACTGTTTTTAGTAGTCATGAATTCTAATGCATGTGGGCAGCTTCAGGACGGTGGTGCACGCAGTCACTCAGATATGGGGCAAGATCAGGCAGCAAAACCGCATAAGTCAGGCAGCAGCGGGTCTTTTGCTCCCGTTCTTTATCTATATAGATTTTGACGCCGGCTTACTATCTTAGAATTCTTAACCCAGCTTCATCATTGCCGGTAACTGTAAGCTAGTAACCGTAAACGCATAATCGTAGTACAGTCGCTCTCCATGAGCGTGTGCATCACGTGCCATAAGGTTAAGCTTGGCGCATTCGCTAACCTAGTCACTAGCGCATCCGTCCCCGCAAATCACGGAAACCGCGCTAGTAAGCGGCATATTTCCGAAAATGAGACATGAAAATTTTTCGAGCCCTACCGGCCCACATCAAGTCAGACTACATAATCCTGGTTTAGGAGACTGTCCAACAAGCAAAAACATCCCTCGTGGCGCAATTGGCTAGCGCGTTCGACTGTTAGCGGATTAATCTGATTAAATCTGGTATCGAGAGGTTGGTGGTTCGAGCCCACCCGAGGGAGTTTACTTTTTGAGGTTTTCACTTTTATGTGCGTTAACTTTTTGGTTTGGGGGGAGTTTGGGTAGGGAGAGGACGAGCGGATAAATGTATTTGATGTGTCAGTACCTCCCACGCGCTTTGAGTCGTATGCTGCCGTTCAAAACGTGAATTCTTTCATTTTGCCAACACTCAATAACGTGGTCCAAATGTGATAATTTAGGAACCGGCGATGTATTCAGCTATAGGATAGGTAGTTAGTCGACATTTATTCTAGTTATAAAAGCTATTGCACATTTTAATGGGTGATTATATATAGTATTAAATTTATTTTATATTTACAAACTATTGCTCTTTACCACGTCTTATGTGTGGGCATTCCAGCCATACAAACCGATTATTGTCGTAACTTCTCCGTTTGTCATTTGTCGCGTATTGTCCGTCTTTGTGCATGCTGATGGTTATTCCCATTTGCCATATCTCGTGT
>JPKA01000411.1:0-19702 GCA_000750875.1 Pseudogymnoascus sp. VKM F-4517 (FW-2822) | reverse complement strand
TTGAGGAGTGTAATAGTACTTCATTCAAATTCCACTTATCATATACTACCATATCATGCTAAGTTATTGAGTGGCTTCGTGTTGAGGAGTGTAATAGTACTTCATTCAAATTCCACTTATCATATACTACCATATCATACTAAGTTATTGAGTGGCTTCGTTCCGTATGTGGCTGGGAAGGAGCGAACGAGAGAGCGGCCCTTTCACCCAGGGCTACAATAAATAAGCCAGTTACCCAGGAATTATTCTCCATACATCTCCGCTGGACCTGGAACCTTTATACAAGTGATTTTATTGTAAAATTAGACCTCGTTGGAGGTAATGCCTTGGCATTGTCAACCTTTATTTCCAGTAACGCCTGTAGGATGGAATCCATCTCATCTCTTGACCTATTTATAACACTATTCTATCATATCACTCCAAGCGCGTCACCACAATCTTTAGTATCTCTATCGTCTTCTTCGACGCATTCTTCGGATCCTTCGCAACGCTCTGCCATATCTCGCCATGCTTCGGTTCGCTGAGAATACACTTTGCCTCGACGTCTGCGCGTTTTTCCTTGTGAAATATTAGCGACTTCCTTTCCGGAGAGGGAATTTGTAAACTTACATCCGTTCCATGCTGCATCAAGAACTTATAATACCACGCCCAAGTATCTCCCAAGTCCGGGTCCAACGCAATACCCCTCTCGAACCAATTCTGCGCCTTCTCAAGTTTGCGCTCGCCCCAGAAGATACGCGCTACGGTCACGAAAAGTATCGGATCATCATCAACCTTCTTGATGGCCTCCAAACTGCGAGGCTTGCGCTGGGTTCGGGGCTCCAAGTGCCAAATAGACTCACTCCATAGGAGGCCACTCTTGGGGACTTCCTGGAGAGCTTTCGCCATGAGAACCTTTGCCTGGCTGATGTTATTTGCTCGTCTTTCGACGCGTATAGATTCCACCCAAAGCTCTGGCGACTTGGCAACAGCGAGACGGGCACGGTCAAGTACAGAGCGGGCTTTGACAACCATTCCTGCTTTCTCCTCGAGGCGCGAGAAGAGCAGCCATAGCGGTACTGATCGAGGGCAGGCTTTTGTGCCTGTGCTGTAGGCTTCACGGGCTTGGGGAAGTTTGCCTTCGCCTTCGTAGATCTGTCCCTTCATCATCCACAGCTTGTCAGCCGCAGGGAATAATTGCAGGGCTTCGTTAACAAGGTCCAGCGCGGCGTCGACATTGCCAAGCTGGCGCTCGAAAGAAACACTCTTCATCCAAACACGGTTGGTGGGAGCTTCTTGTCTTGCAACCTTGAGCAAATTCCTCGCCTGGTCCGGTTCGCCATTATCAGCTTCGAGTCGGACGGCAGAAAGCCAGATGTCTTCGTTGTTCGGGTTCTGGTTGAAGGCTCTTCCGAGTACCATCCTTGCCTCCTGGATCTCCCCAGCCTGCCACTTCTCCTTGGCGAGCATCATCCACAGAACCTCGCTCTGTGGGCAAGCCTCCACAGCCTTCTCTAACAACTGTGACAAAGTCTCTTTTGTGCCGTGATTCTTCTCCAGGTCAGCAGCAGCAAGCCACAGGGTCTTGCTGTTGACAAATACGCGGAGTGCGTAGGCATAGATAGCTCTAGCCGTTTCGTATTTCCCTCTCCCAATACTAGACTTGGCATCGTCCATCCAGATGTCCTTTCGGTCATCGTCCTCATCGAGGCCCCACCCCAGAATCTCTCTGATGATGTTGCCGCAGGTCAGAACTGCACCCTCGTCTTCACACTTCTCGGCTTCGGTGATCCAGTCTTCTCTCTTGAGCATGGCAGACTCCTTTGCAAGAGCCTGGACGGCACGCTTCATGACATTGATCTTGCTCGGAACTCCAGTTGCCGTTTCTTGTTGTTCTTGAAGCCTTGCCGCAGCAATCCAAATTTCGTGGGATGTCGGGATAGCTTTGCGAGCCTTGTTGAGAACCTTTTGCGCATTTTCAGCCGTTTCGAGTCTAGCCAGTGCAAGCCATAGCTCGACAGACAGTGGGATAATCTCTGTGGCCTTTGCTAACAAAAGCTTGGCATCGTTTGGATCTTCCTCCAGGTTGACAGCCTCTTTCCATAGCAGAACTGACTGTGGGATGTGATCTAACGCGTGGCGAATTACCCTCTTTTTGGCCCTCGGCTCTGCCTCAAGATTCATAGCTTCAATCCATAGGGTAATCGAGTGGTCGTTATTCTTGATCGCGTTTGCCGCAATAATCTTCGCATTGTGGTTGTCGTTAAGTCGGATATTCTCCACCCACACATCTTCGCTCTTCGGGCAATGCTCGCAACCCCGCGCGATGACATTCCTCGCCGCAACCATCTTGCCCGCGAGTTCTTCCAGACGCGCCGCCGCAATCCAACCAGGGGCGTGCTTCGGGTTCGTTCGGATGACAGATTCCAACAGCACTCTTGCGCGCTTGATATCGCCAACTTGCGCATCGCCTTCGCCGATATGCGATTTTGCCAAACTGGTAAGGTAACCCTTGGGATCGATATTTGTAGCACTTCCAGCTACAGAATCTCCACCACTGCCCGCTGAAGCCTGGTCCAAACGAACCTGTAGAACTTTATCTCTCGCCGCTCCAATATCCGCAAAGTTTGTCATGGTCCCGTCCCCTTGCTCAGCCGTGGACGCCATCCCATCTTCCATAACCGTTGTTCCCATCTGTCCCGTGGTCCCAGCGGCAGCTAAGACACTATCCGGCACGGCATAGAACTTGTTCCTGAGAGCTTGCTTGCTCCTGCGATTCTTGCCCGTCAGATCACCCACCTCAGGCAGGTTCGCCCAGTCCTCGTCGCTAACGGTACCCAGCGCGCGCTTGAGGTCCGCAAACTGCTGTTGGATCTTCGGATTATTGCGCTCGTATTCTTCGCGCTCGGCTTTCTCGCGTGCTTCCCTGTAGGCCTGGTCGGTATTCTGTTCATCTTTGATAAACCATCTGCTATGCAGGGTTGGGGTTTGGGTGTGGGGAGGGGGGACCAACCTGCGAATCTTCCGCCGCCTATCCATCTTCTCGTCTACATCTTGGTATATCCTGTCTGCTTCATCATCCTCCCTGTCGTACGTCCCTCCAGCGAATAGTCCGACCTCGTTCTCGGGATCCTGGAAGCGCTCGTCATCGTCTTCCTCTTCTTTCTTCTCAGGAACTCCATATGCCGACGGGGCAGCTGCGCCAAGCTGTGCGGCGCGCTTTGCGAGCGCTTCTTTGATCTGATCCTCACTCGGGCCCTCGCGCGCTGGCCCAAGATCTGAGCGAGTGGTGAATCCAGTCGCACCACGACCAAGACCAGCGACGTAGTTCTCCGGGGCCGGTTGATTGAGAAAGTCGCGTCGTCCGGACATCTTTGCGACTGCCTCTTGGGACTCTTGTATTTAAAAATGTGAAATCTAATATCGTGGGCGTCGAATTTAGATGTTGCCTCCAAGGCCAGGCGTAGCCTAGAAAAGACCAGGCTGAATCACATGACCATGCCTTAATTATTTGAGTAGGTGCGATAAGCCCCACACACTAAGATAACGACAAAAAGTCACCACCACCACCAAAGAAATCCGCGATTTTATGTCGCAAAACGAAACCTCCACCCTCTTTCTCCAACAGTGTCACGAGCACTCTACACCCTCGTTTCTAAAACAATCCGCAACCTGAATCTCAACTCTTCTCCCCACACACTAGGGCGACGATGGGCAAACTCAAGGGTGGCAAGCGCAATAGCGCTGCGACAAGCTCACCCTACGAAAAAGCAGCGAAGCAAACGAATAATGTCTTCAAATTCAACACCAACGTCGGACAGCATATCCTGAAGAACCCCGGAGTAGCAGAAGCGATTGTCCAGAAGGCCGACCTGAAACCGTCGGATGTTGTTCTTGAAGTCGGCCCGGGAACGGGCAACTTGACAGTCCGCATCCTCGAGAAGGCGCGCAAAGTCATTGCCGTAGAACTCGATCCCCGCATGGCTGCCGAAGTGACGAAGCGTGTCCAGGGTACCCCGATGCAGAAGCGCCTTGATGTCATGCTGGGGGATGTGATTAAAACTGAGCTCCCCCCGTTCGACGTTTGCATTTCCAATACACCATATCAGGTTCGTCGCCTGCCCCCCTTCCGTCCCCGAACTCCCCATGCTAACAACACTCCAGATTTCCTCCCCGCTAGTATTCAAGCTTCTCTCGCTCCCCAACCCGCCACGCACCTCGATTCTCATGTTTCAGCGCGAATTCGCGCTCCGCCTGACCGCCCGCCCCGGCGATGCCCTATACTGCCGCCTCAGTGTCAACGCCCAGTTCTGGGCACGCATAACGCACATCATGAAGGTCGGGAAAAACAACTTTAAGCCCCCACCACAAGTCGAATCGTCGGTGGTGCGCATTGAGCCGAAGACTGGCAGCGATCGGCCAGGCGTCAGCTGGGAAGAGTGGGATGGTATGCTCAGGGTATGCTTTGTGAGGAAGAATCGCCTGATGAGGGCGAGTTGGAGTGGCAAAGAGGTGCTGGCACTGGTAGAGAGGAATTATCGAGTTTGGTGTGCTATGAATGACGTTCCGCTTGAGGAGGGCGTCGTGGAGGGCGAGGATGAAGAGATGGATATTGAAGACGCCGGGCCGGCACAGGAGGAGTGGGATGGGATTATGGATGTCGATGGCGACGTCGACGGAGTAGCAGACGATGCAGCGGAAGATGATGACACGCCCTCGTTCTTCAAAGAACTCGCCACTCAGTCCCCTGCTGCGCCGCAAAAAACCAAGTCTAAACGTCCCAAGACCCGCGTCGCGGCTCTCGTTAGGTCAAAGATTATGCGCGTCCTCGAGGAGACAGAACTCGCGGATCGTCGCGCCGCGAAGTGCGACGAGAACGACTTCCTGCGCTTGCTGGCTGGGTTCAATGCTGAGGGGCTCCATTTCGCGTAGGGTTACTTGGAAGTGAGAGATGTGAAATGAGGCGTTGGTGGGGTTAGCGGGCGTTATGAGGTATATTGTATGTGATGCATGCACAAGGTATGGCTTTATTTGGTAGGGGTACATAGAAAAATCACCATGGAATAAAATATTTCTTGCAACAATAAACAATGAAAATGTAGTAGGCGCATATATGCCCAATGTATTCGCCTCTTGCCCTAGTATTACAAGGTTGTACAGTTGAAATTCTTTAAGAATGATCCCTCATAAGATCATTCTGTTATGAGAATAAGTAGTTGGGAGTTGGGTACTACATCAGGCTCACTTCCGGGAGCTTTGATTTTTCCTGATAAACTTTTAGAACTATATCTCGAAGCCACAACCACAAGGGTTATCAATTTAATTGACGCATAATCTAAGCTCAGGCTAGATTTTAGACCAATTTCTACAACCGGTATCGGCTGTAAGATCATAGTATTTACTATTTAACCATCTTGAAAACCGTCGTAGCTCTATCTCCAAGTTCTCATATCGTGAGCATAGCCTCAAGCATTTAAATCCAAAGCTCTGATTGGCTATATTCCAAAAGTGACCCACTCTATACGCACGTACTAGACGTCCGAACAGCCCCACATGTGTGTAACCTGGTGTTAAATTAAGCTTAACCAGAACCAAAGATGATATCAATTAAAAACACTCTCGAGCCTGCAGAGAGTACGAGTAGTCACAGCTGGAGAATACCTCACAAGCTAACCCGCCCTCTATCAGAAGGCGAATGTAAGTTTGAATGTGCTCTCCGGCTACGAAAGCGCCTGTACCCATAGTTCCTCCCAAGACCATTCCGATACAACCGTCCAGCCCGCACGGAACAGGAATTCTAACTGTTAAACTCGGCCATGCTGCTTATCTGTGTTTATCTGAGCTTACCAGATCTGAATGGGGGGTTTAATTTTATGGGGTTTGCTGACTTGGATGTGCAGAAGCGATGGCTGCCTTTCGCGGTCTTGGAATATGAAAAGCTCCAAGTATGTCTTGTTCTTGAGTTCATAGGTTGGAGAGGGACAGGTATTGTTCATTTTATGGGTTACTAGACGATAATCAGATTTAATGTCTCTGCTCCTTCTGAGCTGGTGGTGTACCTATTTGTCAGGAACTCCGATGCTGGGAACACCAGGTCGTACTGCTTGGATTGATCAGATTGAATCCATTTTTGGAATCCTGGACTCCGGGTACAGAGTGGGTAGACGTCCAAAGCAGGCCCGGGAGACTGGAACCCGATGTTTCCTACACTGAGAAGGATATATTTCCCTTAGAGGACTAGAAAATGTGGCGGGTCTTGAAAGACGCCAATACTGGTGTTGTTGCCCACGTGGAAAAGAAAGACACGGACCGAAGCTACGCTACCGAAGTAGGTTCTAGGAGACAGCCTATACTCCCGAGTTTAACACCCCTCTATCGTACCGCTCAGGTTTGCTTTCAATTCGTCTAATGGGCTAAGCCTCGTTTCAGGACTGGCTCATGGCGGACGTCTTTTTTCTCGCCTCCAAAGATAGCGACGTTTCGATGTCGACATTGCCGGATTCTATGCTGCTGAGCTAGTCTGTGCACTGGAATATCTGCATGACAAGAGTATAATGCTCGCGTCTCGGGAATCCAAAGAAGGTTGGAGCTCGGCAGTAACAATTCACTTCCACTGCGGAAGAGTCGTGCAGGTGACAATAGAATTTGGGCATTAGGAGGTCGTTCAATTGCTTCTCGATGGAGGTGCAGATGTCAACCTTGCATAGCCGGTTTTGAAGGTAAGGGACTATACATGTCCGCTAGTACCGAGTGTGTATCTCAGGATAACAGCTGGCTTGGGGGCCGCGGTCGCGGCGAGATAAACCAGCAGCCGGTTTTGAAGGTAAGGGACTATACATGTCCGCTAGTACCGAGTGTGTATCTCAGGGTAACAGCTGGCTTGGGGGCCGCGGTCGCGGCGAGATAAACCAGCAAAATGAATATTTGGGGGGGTTATAGGGTAAGATGAGATTATGATATTGTGAAAACACAAGTGTGTTTCGAATTATTATGTTTATTTCATGTAAAGTATACTTTTGGCCGATTCATCCTGATTTGCGACTATCTCATCATATAACGCCTTCCCAAACAGTATTTATCAGATGGTCAACCCTTTGCTATACAAGAGGCTGACCCGAACTACAAAACCTCAACTCAGGTACAAACTCCACCCCGCGTCGTTTACTTCAGCTGCTAACCTTCAACCCCGATATTGGACATCGTCTTCAGGTAGTTATTTTCAACTCCTTGTTGATATTAGGGCCCAGGCCAAGCTCAATTTCAACTTCAGAGTCGGAACTAGAACCCTGGCCAAGTTCAATTTCGACTTCGGAGTCGATAGTTGAACCAAGGTCAAGTTCAATTTCGACTTCAGATTCGTCTCCTCGGCGACTTGAGTGCCTTGCATCCACTCCATCCAATGCAACCTCGACAGATGAACCAAGCTTTAGGTCGTTATCAATGACCTCTGCATTTATTACCGGCTAGTGTCCCGTTAGCTGTCATTGCACATCATTGCAACTCGGGTTACACACAGCTGCAACTGAAGTTGGTACTGCCGCAACGACAGCACATAGCGCTAGTATGAGA
The DNA here is from genome assembly GCA_000750875.1 of Pseudogymnoascus sp. VKM F-4517 (FW-2822). Taxonomy (NCBI): domain Eukaryota; kingdom Fungi; phylum Ascomycota; class Leotiomycetes; order Thelebolales; family Thelebolaceae; genus Pseudogymnoascus; species Pseudogymnoascus sp. VKM F-4517 (FW-2822). The sequence goes on along the minus strand of JPKA01000411.1, from coordinate 12,154 downwards.
ATAGCGACCTTCATTGTTGTCGAGTTGTGGGAGTTTTAGATAGGTCGCGAGGAAGATATTAGTCTGTTTTGCTGGAGTTTAATGAGACGTACGTACGTGCGATCGGAAGTACCTTCATAACTGCGATGAATGCAAGAGTATATATAATGCCAACCAAAATTAATGGCCTCGCAAGTCATTTCCTTATCACCAAAACTAATATCCGTGTTCCTGGGCATTGCCAATAGTCAGGCCCTTTTCAGACGAAAGATCAACATTAGATCAGCATTGGGATATTGAGTTACACGTCGTATTATACCGGATCGTCCGCTAATGGCGCGGCCCGCCACCCAATTTCGCGGTCGCTGCATATACTCATACATGCAATTAGGGTCTTTCTTACACCCTTTATTTATCATTATCCCAAACTAAGTGTCTAAATCCCCTCTGCAAACCGACTCCGCGTGAACATCCACGATATTGACGGGACCATTCAGTCACCGTATTCTTATCTGCCACCCCCGCATCCGCCCCCTAAAAATGCTGATCCTTGCCGTAACCGACACGATGGGGGCTGGCCGTAGGCCCCAATTGTATCAATGTCTAAGACAAATATTACGCTGATCGATAATGCCCCTGACTAATAGTAATTTTGCAGAGGCATCAAATTATCACAAGACAACGAAGGCGCTCAGGTCGTCCACTTCAGTTACGCTACGGCGGTGACGCATGACAGTTACTCCAACGCCTATGATGATTTGTCAAGGTTGCTTATTACTGTAATTCTAAGTATAGCCCCCAGGGCATCATATATTTATTGATGGATGCAATTCCAGTCGATAATATCCTCGTCTCCGAGAATAGTATGACCTCCTTGCCCTCCATCAATTTGCGTTAATGTTGCCACAACAAATCTCACAGGACGGTACCCTTCGTCTGCTTGCCCTTCTCCTCCTCGAGCTCCCTGATGTTTACGTTCTTCCAGAAGAAGATAGCAAGACCGCACAGGGGCATAAGACACACTCCAGTGATGGTCATCAACTTCATGACGTGCCTATAGGTACCCACAATGGCTTCGCGCTCTAGAGACCCAAGGGGCAAGGCCATTTGCACTCTGATATCGCCAAAGATCGTGGCAACCTGGTCCTTGCTCTCGGCAGGCAAGCGCTTGAGGAGCTCGCCCGGCGCTACATTGTTCCAGATGGCACCGGCAATGGCGACACCGATGGAGGAACCAAAGCCACCGAAGAGGCTAGAGAGGGCATTGACTGCAGCAAATTCCTCGTGGGTGACTGGAACCATGATGGCGATGCCGCTACACGTGGCAAAGATGCCGGCCCCGAGACCGACGAGCACCTGAGTTAAAGCCACGAGGCCAACATTTTCATCAGTGCGGAAGGGGATGATGAGTGCGGTACCGAGCAACATGATGGGGACACCGGCGTAGGCGACCCACTTGAAGTTACCGGTATAGCTGATGATAAAGGCGATGAGAGGGGCCAATGCGGTGGAAGTAAGGGAGTAGGAGTTGACGACGTAGTTGGCGGTGGTAATGTCTAGAAGGTAAACAACCTGGATGAATGAGTAGAGGTATGCGTTCCAGGTGAAGGTAGACAGGAACATGACGCCGTAAAGGAAGCAGGATCCGAGAATGGTGCCGTTCTTAAGGTACTTAAAGTCCAGGAATTGCTTGGGCGCCAGCTTAAACTCGTAGAACCAGAAAGCTGGGTACAGGAGGACACCAAGCACTAGCATAGCAATGATATAGGGGGTCTTCCAACCCTGAGGGGCGTAGTAGACGAGAGAGAAGGGTATGGTGGTCAATATGACAGCACCACAAACGAGGAGGATGCCGAGGACATCAATCTCAATGGCGTAGAAAAGAATGGACTGGTGCCAGTTCCTGCCGGACGGTTCGCGCTTCTCAATGAGGCCTGCCTTGTCCGCTTTACGGTACATATAAACCATAAGGCCCATAGCTGGAACGCTGCAGCAGACGAGGATGATGGCGAAGGCGCCAAAGGCCCATCGGTAGTTGAGGTGGTCATAGAACGCCTGGCCGATCAAAGGGCCTAAGAAGGTGCTGGCAACGCGAGGGAGGCCATTGACGGCAAAGAGGATTGCACGGTTTCTGAGGGTGGTCATGTCCGAAATCATGACATCGATGACATATATCATGCCAATGTGCCCAGTCCAGTAGAGGACGTGGGCCCCGACGTACTGTTGCACGCTTTGGGTGGTGGCTTTGAGAATCATACCAATGACGCAGACGAGGAGCATGAAGGTGAAACCCTCGACACGGCCCCATATATCAATAATCTTGGCCAGTGCGAGCGGGGTGCATGCACCCACTGCCGACGACATGACGCCGCTGACATTCATGAGACCATGGGAGGCGAATGAAGAGGTGATGTAGGGGTTAAGAGACGAGTCGAGAGCGTTCTGGATAATGTCGACAAATGAGATCAACCAGAGCCTAGATGCGAGCGAGAGGTTAGTGGAAGTTGGCCACAAAGAGGAGATAAATTTTGCGAGCAGTCAGTACTTACAGGGCGAACATAATCCACATGGACCTCCTAGACCACATGGCCGTGATGGCGCGGACGCCCAAAACACCATCGTGCCACGACTTGCCGTCGGAGTCGTAATTATCATCTTCATTGCTGCCGTTGGCTCCCCTAGGAGCAAAAATCTGGCTGGTGTGCCGGTCGGCGCTGAGGCTCCTGGCGAGGCTCTTCTCCATGTCGGCCTCGACAGGAACGGATTTGGGATCATCAAGGACGGCGACCATGGTGATAGACTTGCTTCCGGGACAGACACTGGCCACGGATTTGATTTGAAAATGGAAGACTGCAAGTATGTGCTCTGCGATAGGTCGAGGAAGGAGGGAGGAAGTCCCTCTTCACCGGGAAATCTGATTGTAGTGCCATGGCCAAGGCGGAAGGATTCGCTATTTTTCACGGAACTGGCGGCGACGCATCTTCGTCTTCGACCATGTTTTAGGAGAGGGGAATGGTGGGCAAAACTTCGGAGGGTGGTCAGTAGTGCTTGCTTTAGTAGGTGTGAGGCGGGGGGGCAGACAGGGAATATCTAATCTGATCAAATCAAATCATCTTATCTGATCAGATCAATTTCTTATCCTGGTGGAATCCACGTTAGCGCAACCCAAGCCCCCCACTCTAAAGCTGCGACCCCCACCCAATGTGTCACTGTCGGGCTTCTCGTACATTTTTTTAGGAGGCATGGAAAAAGCTCGTCGTGCGTGCTCAGTTACCCTATCCTTGTCTACCCCCACATCCTCCTCCTCCCACGAATGCTGATTCTTGCCCCAACTGGCACAATGGGGCCTGTCATCGCAGACCCCAATTGCTTCAATGTTTAAGGCAAAAGATTACTCCTGCATGCTTCCCTGCTTCCACGTTTTCGCGCTTCCACGGCGATGGAGCTGTTAGATCACCGCCCTGAGCCTAGCTATTAACGATCCCAACTGATGATAATCTCACGAGACTGTAAATTATCACTCTGATGACAGCGGAGCTACCAATGTCGCCCACTTTACAGACCAGGCCCCGCTTGACACTATCCTTTACGAATTTATGAATCCCACTCGGAATGAGTGAGTTACGGTGCGCACCGCAGAACTATCGTCACCTGCTCACTAGGGCTTGGGGAAAATACCAAGGAAAGGTGACGAATTGTGAAGATTTTTGTATTTCGAAGAAAAATATAACGTATTTCACAAGCGAGTTGGCCACCCAAGCGAGTTAGCCACCAAAACACCAAAATTAACTATTACTGCCTACTACTATACCACCACCCTATATAATAACCCTTATTCGATTGTAATTGATTCCTAGCGCCTCTCGCACGTACAGGCATTATGTCCCATTTTCTCACATCAGCTACAGCGCTTCTGTCGGCCCTTAGAGCCCACCTGCTGTAAGGCGTACAGCCTAGGGTCACGCTAGAGTTCAGGGAACTAGATCAGAAGGCAGGAAAAGGGATTATATATCGTAACAATAGGTCTACGTAGATACATCGACTATTAACTAGAGTTCTTAGCTGAGGCTCTAGCCCCTTTTATCTAGGAACCCCCCGAGCCCTAATTGCTAAGCTGGCAGCTCCACTGTAGGGTTCCCTTTAGCGTAGCGCCTTACATGCCCTTACATAAGGGCGGCCTTACAATTACCCCTCCCTTTTAGGGGATTGCCCTCAATTCCTATATTGGCCCTAGATTCTAGGCGCCTGCGTAGTAGGGCTCATTGCCCTCGTAATTAGATTCAGTGTATAGATGGTAGTTGTTTTGTTCGCGCTTAATAGGGGGGTCCTAGGACCCCCTTAAGTGTTAGGTTGCTGCAGCCACCCCTATTGTTATAGTACGTCGCACCTAACTTTACCTTCTGCGCTTCCTTCTACTTTCCTTCCTACTTAACCCTTACTACCTCACTGCCTAGGCTTCGTCTGTTCATCGTCCCCTTGCTTAACGCTACTAGTACAGACCCCTTCTATTTAGAGTAGGTTGTCCTCCTATTCCTTCCTTCAAAGGCTAACCTTAAGAAATAGATCTTTAACCTCCTAACAATAGGACCTTGTCTAAGCGCTATAGCAGCTTAGGCTAAGGCTTTAGCTACCCTTTGTGTTTAATCCTAGGCTGTAGGACTAGTCGTTACTCCTTAGAAACGCACTATGACGCAAATGCTAGGTTCCTCACCTATAGGCGAGTTGTTGACTCCTACACTAGCTTAGCCTACATCTGTAGCTTTAGCCTTGCGCCCTTAACCTATCTGCCCTATTTGTCCTCCCCCTATAGTAGAGGCTCTTAAGGAGGTTGCCCTTGTTTACAACGACAACGCTAAGGAGGGCGATCCTTACTTTAGCGTAGGTAGGGTAAAGGATGCCTGCACTACATGTAGATAGAAGTTCTTACCTTGCACACCTATGCCTAAGGCTCTTCCTACACTCTAGGCTAGCCCTTAAGACTATTGCGTAAAGTGTTTAGTAACATACTAGAACTTTCCTAATTAGCGTTACTAGTACCCTGCTAGCATAGATACCTACGCTAACTGCTTATAAGGCAATTATAGTTGTAAGGATGTATAGCCCTACCCCTCCTAATCTTTACTTACTCCTTACTAACAGGCTTATAAGTAGCAGATATGTACCTTGCTGCTATGTATAAGGTCTAGGATTGCATAGACAAGGTCCTTAACGCTTGTGCTAACAACAACAACATAGGTTTAATTAAGGATTCTATAGCTACTTAGGCCCTTATCAACAGCCTTAAGGCTATATAGAGTAAGCTAACTTAGCTAACCTACCTAAAGAAGGCTAAGAAGTCCTACGCCTCTAAGGGGAAGGATTTCGCTAATAACCCTACTACTAAGGACATTACCAACCCTACTGCTAAGGATATTGTTGCCTCTATTAAGGTAGAGCCTACTAACCTTATTGCTAGACCTGCTTACGCTACCTTTGCTACTAGCGCTATTCCTGCTACTAGACCCGTTTGCGTTGCCCCTGTTGCTTAGGCTGCTGCTACGCTAGCAGTAGACAGTCTAGTCCTACGCAACGTTGCTAATCCTTGTTAGGCCCTACTCTACTACGCTAAAGTGTTAGCTAAGCTTGCAAAAGCAAAGACTAATGGAATTAAGGCTGCTACCTTAGCATTTAGCACAGTAGTAGGCGTCGCCCTTAACACCTACTAGTCTAGCCTAGAGGAGCACATTGCTACTCTCTAGTTTCTTATAGGTTAGTACCTTTCCTGTTACAATTAGCCCTTTTACTAACTGTCCTAATAGCTAAACCCTAATCAACCTTAAGCTCCTTCTCTACACCTAGCTATTAGATCGCTTGCCCTTACCCTATAGTTGCTAGGTAGGCCTATCTCAAACGTACTCTTGTCCTACCTTTAAAATAGAGATACAACGTTTAGCCTAGGCCTCCTGCTCCTCCTTTAGTTAAGCACACTAAATCTACTAGGGTCTCTACGCTATCTTCTTCTAGGGACTCCTTGTCTAAGGGCTTAGCCTCTCTAGAGGACTCAATTTCTTCTAAGGGAGGCTCCTCTAATTAGTTGCTCTGTTTCTAGCCTATAGGGCCTAATACTACTGCGTTGTGCTCTACCTTGCCTTCTTCTGTAATTACTCCTTGTAATATGCCTTAATTAATAGGAGTCCTACGTTAAGCTTTAGAATCTACTAATTGTTAGCAGCTATATACCTAGCCTATTAGATTAGGTATTCTTCCCTTTGCAATCTTCCTTGCTTTACAATCCTATAGTCTAGGATCGCTTCTACCTTGTATTCTTCTTCTCCTTCTATAATCTCTAGCTTAGGTAGGGTTCTACCCCTTTAGCCTTAATGTTCTTCTAATACCTCTTAAGTAATGAGACGTAGAATATGTTGTAGATTGCCTTATACTATAGAGGAAGCTTTAATCGATACGCCTGTTTACCTATCTGCTTAGTGATCTTATATAGCCTAAGCCACTAGTGCCCTAGCTTCCTACTTAGCTAGGTGGTCCTAATATTCTTAGCTAAAAGCTACACCTGTTCGCCAACTACGTACTGCATTAGCTTATAGAGCTTGTTATAGCCCTAGACTTAGGCTTCTTTCAATTGCTTCTAAGCTTCTTCAAGCTCCTTCTATAGCTTAAAGATTATTACAACTTAGTCTCTTGCAACTAGCACCTCCCTTCTAGTAGGGTTGTCCTTAATCCCTTGCTACAGGTTGATATTAATACTATATTAGGCCTAATTTAGCAACATCTAGATTAAATCATAGAAAGCGTTGTTGTAGGTAAGCTCTGTGAAGTAGAGGAGCTCTACTTAATTGTTCTAGTGCTAATTGTAGTGTAGCTGTAGGTAGGCTTTAATATTCTAGTTCTGCCTTTCTATTTAGCTATTAGATTAGGGGTGGAATGCTGTTAATAGGTTCTGCCTTACTTTAAGGTAGAAATAGAAGGCTAACTAGAAGTGGCACATAAACACGCTACCTTAGTCTATGATAATTTTAGCAGGAATTCCAAAATCCTTAACCTAATACTTAAGGAAGACCTGCGCCAACTTAGTAGCTGTAATAGTCTTTCTACAGGGTATATATTTAGAAACCTTTGTGTATTAGTCTATAATTACAAGGATAGAGTCTAACGCCTTAGCTTAGTCTAGCCCTATACTAGGCAGCAGATCTGTAATAAAGTCTATACTTATAGATTTAAATGGCTTTAAAGGCATCTTAAGGCCTTGCATCTTGCTATAAGGTCTATGCTATACTAGCTTAATCCTCTAGTACTAATTGCAGCTATGTACATACTCCCTAGCTTCCTAGTCTAACCTAGGCTAGTAGTATTTTCGCTAGATTAGTTCCTAGGTCTTCTTGTATCTAAAGTGCCTAGCTAAGGGGTCGTTATAGTAAATCTTAAAGATTTCCATACATACTGCCTAATTAGGAGGCACATAGGCCGCTCCCTTAAAGCGTAGGATACCTATATCGTCTACTCTCTAACCTAAAGAGCCCTTTGCCTACGCCAACCCTACTTCTCTAGCCCTATAAACAGCAAGCTCATTAGCTGCCTAAAGGGTTTTAATTAGATCTGCTAAGGGTTTAGTTGTAGCGCTGTAAGCGCTCTCTCCCTAAGCTATAGCTACTACTATAATCTAAGGAATAACAAGACCTAGGCTCTTAGTGCCCTTACTCTAGTCTTTGCCTAGTGTAGCGCCTACTTCTTATAGGTTAGCTACTACCTACCTAATCTATAGGGCTTCTCCTACCTATATAGCTTTCTAAAGCTTGCTCTAAAGGGTAGGCAGCATCACGTTCTAGCTACCCTTCTCCTCCTTATAGTCTAGTCTTCTCAACAGCCTATCTATAGGGTTAGTCTTACTAGCTTAATAGGATATTTAGAAGTTGTAGGCTAACAATGCCTACGCCTACTATACCTGCCTTCTTATAAGGGCAGTAGTTTCTATAAAGTATTTTAGGTTGTTGTAATCTGTTAGGACCTTAATTAGGTGTTAGCTACCCTCTAGGTAATGCCTCTACTGTTCGAAAGATCTTATAATTACTAAGAGCTCTTAGTTGTAGACTTTATAGTTCAGCTCTACTAGCTCTAGCTTTTTGCTAAAAAAGGCAACTAGGTGCCACCTACCTAGCTCTCTTAGCTAGGTAGCCTCTACAAATTAGGAGAGGTTCCTAGCTAACCTAAACCTAGAGGAATCGGTCTCTAGCCTAATCCTACAGCTTAGGTTAAAGTAGACTAGTGTTAGGGCTGTAGTAAAGGCTTCCTTAAGGCAGTTAAATACGCTCTGCTATTCTACGCCCTATACAAAGGGTCTAGTCTACTTGCTAGCTTTAGCGCCTTTTATAAGGCTAGTTAATAGGGCCACAACAGAGGAATACTGCTCTATAAAGCGCTAGTAAAAGTTAGCAAAGTTAAGGAATACCTAGACCTCTTAATAGGTCTTTAGTGTAGGCTACTTAGCTATTGTAGCAACCTAGTTGCCTTCTATAGCTACCCCTTCTGTTATAACTATATATTTAAGGAAGCCTACCTATTTAGTATTAAACTTGCATTTTAAGAGCTTTACATATAGGTTTGCCTCCTATAGGCAACCTAAGACCTCCTATACATAGTAGGTGTAGTCTTCCTCTTTTAAGGAGTAAATAAGGATATCGTTAAGGTATACAACGCATATCGTATTAACAAGCCTTTTAAGGGTCTTGTTTATATAGGCCTAGAACATAGCTAGCGCGTTAGCTAGGCTAAAAGGCATTACTTTGTACTTAAAGTAGCTATAACAAGTGTAGAAGGCAGTCTTCTACTCGTTGCCTAGGCAGATACAGATCCTATAATAGGCGTTCCTAATATCTAGCTTTATAAAGACCCTTGCTCCTTAGAGCCAATCTAAGGTCTCTGTGATTAACAGCAGCAGATGCCTATTCTTTATAGTGATCTTATTTAGACCCCTATAGTTAACATAGAGGCGTAAGCTGCTGTCCTTCTTCTATACAAACAGTATAGGTGCACCTGCTAGGCTTACACTCCTCTAGATCCATCCTTTCTTCTTGCTCGATTAGAGGTATTTGTAAAGCGTAGCTAGTTCTATCTTAGAAAGGTTGTATACTAGGCTGTAGGGTAGTTCCTAGGTCCTAGTATTAATACTGTAGGTTTTCCTACCTAGTTTAGGCAGGTCTTCTACCTACTCCTTAGAGAAGACGTTAGCGAATTTAGCGTACTCCCTTAGGCACTAAGGCCCTAAGGCTCCTTCTAAGGTTAACACTAGGACGAGGGTAGTATTGCCTTCACCTAACTCTTTAATATCTGCTACTATCACCTTTGCTATATTAAAGGGGTAGCACTAGATCTAGGTCTGCTAATTAATCTAGGGGTTAACCTAAACGATCTAGTCTATTCTAAGGATAATATCCACCCCTAGGGTATTTATAGAAAGGAACGTCTAGTCTATAGTTATCTCCCTTCAAAAGTAGTCCTAAGCCCTAATCTATATAGTTGCTGCTCTATATATAGCAACTTCCTTACTGTTAACCCCTCTTGCTTAAGGGGGCCCCCTCTTATAGCATTCTAGACTAATATCCTTTGCGAGGAGAGGGTGGATTGTCAACGCATCTAATCTTAAATCAAGGAGGGCCCTAACTAGGTGCTAGGTTAACCCTACCTATAGTTTAACGTCAATTTCCATCCTCTTGCCTAACGTAGGTTGTAGGGCTTTAGCTAGGAGTCACTCCTGCTTTAGGAGCTAGGTATCTAGCTTCTAGACTCCTAGCCTAGTGTGCTAGCTATAGCAGTCCTTTGCGAAATGACCTAGCCTACTATAGTTATAACAGGCGTTCCTTCCTTAGGTAGGCCTTGCACCTTAGGTGTCAACTAGCTTGCGTATAGGTTGCACGTGAGGGCCGCCTTACATTAATCCTATTAGTAGCAATCCTAAAAAGGCGTCTGCTCTTAGGTGCTGCCTAGCTTATAGCTGTTAAACTAGCTCTTCTAAACAGAGAAAGTGCTCTAACTTACATAGTTACCCTTGTTCTCCCTTAGGTAAAGGCAGTCTATAGGGGTACTCTTCTTAGTTGCCTACTAGCTGTTTATTTCCAACATCGCTAGGATATTAACAACAGCCTCCCTATAGGTTGTAGAACGCTTAGCGTAACCACCCTTAAGGAGGCGCTACCTTATCTCTAGGTATATCTTCGTTAAGAGGTAGGTAGTCCTCTACAATTTGGTATAGGGCTTTATTTCTCGCTCTAACTCTTTAAGGTACATAACGAACTTGTAGATACCCTACCCCTTATGCTAGTAGGTGCTATTGTACTTAAGGGCAGCAATATGTTACTAGTTAGCTAGGTTAATATAGAGGTTGTAAAGGAACCCTTTAAACCCTACAATATCTAAAGGGTCCTTAAACCCCTCCTTGTAAAAGGTGTAGCAATTGTCCTACTTCTTTATAGGGTCGCCCTTAAGGTATTAGGCAGCAAAGGCTACCTTAGATTGCTTAGTTAGAAACATTCCTAGCTAGTAGTAGAAAGAAGCGCAGATTGAGGCTATAAACTCGTTAAGCTCTTAGGTCAACTTGCCTTTATAAACCTTAGGGTCCTTAACCTTGCTAAAAGGCCTATATAAGGGGGTTGCTTCTCCTAATACTACTAAGACAGTTTCTTATTCCTCCTTATTTAGGGTTGACTCCTACTCTTCTTCACTGTTGTAGTGTCGCCTTTTCTAACGCCCTTCTTCTTAGATTTAGGCCTATCTTTCTACAAAGACCCTTACTTCCTCTAGGTAGGCGCTATAGTTGTTGCTATGCAACTGTTAGAATATTTAGAGGGCTTCTTCTATAGTATTGTAGTATGCCCTCTCTTCCTTAATTCTCTTCTTAAGGGCAGCTAGCTTTAAAGGCATCCTATCTACTTCGCTTGTTATAGAGCTACTAGCCTTAGGGCCTAGAGTTAGTAGGCTAGCCTTAATGGTTTCCGCTGCTAGGGTCGCTCCTCTAGAGGTCGCTTAGGTAACCCTCTTCTCCTAGCTCGCTATCCTAATCTAGTAGGCTAAATATAGGTTGAGTTAATAGAATTGTAAGGCATATAGCCTAGGGTTACGCTAGAGTTTAGGGAACTAGATTAGAAGGTAGGAAAAGGGATTATATATTGTAATAATAGGTCTACGTAGATACATTAACTATTAACTAGAGTTCTTAGCTAAGGCTCTAGCCCCTTTTATCTAGGAACCCCCTAAGCTCTAATTACTAAGCTAGCAGCTCTACTGTAGGGTTCCCTTTAGCATAGCGCCTTACATGCCCTTATGTAAGGGCGGCCTTACACCTACCAACTACCCTCACTTGCTACCTCTATGTAGAGTTAAGCATCAACCTTAGCACTCTAAAGGATATCCTCTCCCTCTTATATAGAGAGACTGCCCCCTTGCATTATACGCCTCTTATACTTCCTTTCCCTTCTCTTTTTCTATTTATTTGCAGCCTATAGAGCCTTAACTTCTACCTTAAGTAGAACAACAGAATGCATTATTCTTAAGTAGAATAGCAGAATGCATTATTATTTCCACCCCTTTAACAAGGTAGCTAACAGCATTATTAATTAAGGTAGGAGAGCTATTCTAATATTGTACAATATAGTTCTTAATATGCTCTGTTTAAAAGTTAAGCCCCCTTATAGTTTAAGGAGTCTTTGAAGTCTAATTGCTACTCTTAACTATAGAAGGAGTTAGAGTCCTTAAGCGTAGATTTAAGTAAGAGAGGACATTCTATAGCTTATATAGAACTAGTCCTATAGCTTAGAATCCGCTCTTAATGTTCTACTCTATAAATGTAGCTTTAAATGCTTCTTTAAATATAGAGAGGAACTTAAGCTTTGTAATGTAGTTTAGCTAGTTCTATATAAAGGTTTTAATCTACTTTCTATACAAAAGCTTTAGTAGAGCAAAGTAGCTAGCATTAAGAGGCTAAAGAATGTACAAGGAGTGTAGTAGCATATAGAGGGTAATTATCTTCTATTCTATACAGTAGTGTTAAAATTGAGTAGAGAGGTAGCTCTTATGTCTGTTAAGAATAAGAAGGCAATAGGTTCTAACTGTACAAGCATTTGTATGCTAATTGAAGTGTTAAATCCACTTATACCTAATTAAATTTAAAGTCCACCTATTCTTACTTAGT
>JPKA01000410.1:0-39775 GCA_000750875.1 Pseudogymnoascus sp. VKM F-4517 (FW-2822) | reverse complement strand
CGCTAATAATGCAGCAGAACTCCTGCTAAAATGACGATATAAACTAAGGTCTGCAGTTGCTAACAATCGTTTCTAGAGTGTGTCTAAACCTGTAAATCTATTTGATAAATAGCTACACCATTTGTTGAGCGTTAGTGGTCTTGTAGCATAGTATAGATACAGATCCCTTTCTAAGGCAGTCTATAAACACAAGGATGCTGTTATACCTATGCTTGTCTTTTAGGAACTCCTTAAAGTCCATTGTAAGGTGTTGCATAAGGTAGTTAGGTATAGGTAACAGGTGTAAGAAACCTTGTTGCTTGGTTACATTTGTATGTAAGAGGCGACATATTGCGTAGTTTCGTACATACTGTATGCAATCAGCTTCTATTCTAATCTAATAGTACTTAGGAGACAACAACTAATAAGTTTTGCGTCTGCTTAGGTAGGCTACCAACACTTGGTTATGCGCTTCCCGGATCAATCTTGTGTACAGTTCGGTGTTGCAGTTTATATATAGGCGGTCCTTGTACAAAAGGAGTTGATCCTTTAAGGAGAAGCCCTCTAGTAGGGGGGTCTTTGCACAAGTGTTAGTGAAGGTCTTTCTGTTATTTGCACATAGTGCTTCGATTAATTCGAACGGCATTTGCAACGCTAGCGCCTCGAGCGCATTAATTAAAGCGATGTAGCTGTCTGCTAACTTGGCACTTATGCAGTGGTTAAGGCGAGCTAGGCCTAGCAATACCCTTGCTTAACTGTCGAGTTTGACTTTCTGCTGTATAACTAGGTCTTGTTCTCTTTAGCTTAGTATATCGGCCTTCTAATTATTCTTGCCAGCTGTATACGTAATACAGAAATTGAAGTTGGCAAGTAGTTCCATCTACTGAACCTGCTTTGCAGTAAGCACCTTAGTAGACATGAAATATTCGAGCGATTAGTAATTGGTGTACACTTCAACTCAGTGCTACACTAAGTTTAGTTCGGGTCTCTATTTCTAAAATGCCTTTACAATGGCGAATAATTCCTTATTATAGATCTCCTAGTTAATCTTGTATCTAGTTAGGATGTGACTGTAGAAGCTTATAGGGTACTAAAGCTTGTTGGGATGTTCCTAGGAAAGGACGCTAGCTACAACTCTGTCTAAGGCGTCTGTCTCTAGTTTTGTAGGCAGTTTAGGATTGAAGTAGTAAAGCCCTTGTACTAATAATAGTTGTTGTTGCAATTCTTCAAAGGCGTCCTCGTACTCGCTTATCTAGCGGAACAGTTCCAAAGGGCTAGTGATCGTTGTAAGGGGCTTCGCTATTTTTCCAAAATCCTATATAAATTGCTAGTAGAATCCACAGAATCCTAGATAGGACTTTACACTAGTAACAGTGGTAGGTCGTGTCTAGTTGCATAAAGGTTCTATCTTCTCAGGATCCGCTTCGACACTAGTAGTAGTTAGGATATATCCTAAGTACTTTATGTAGGTAATGTTAAACTCGCACTTCTTAATGTCAGCTTGGAGTCCTGCTTCCTATAGGCGTTGCAAGACTTTGTGTACATGCTTAATATGTTTTGTAGGGTCTTTAGAATAGATCAAGATATTGTCTAAGTAGGTAGTACAGAAGTCGTCTAGGTATTGCATAAGGACGTTATTTATATATTGCTAGTAGGTTGTAGGTCCGTTTGTAAGTCTAAACAGTAGCACCTTGCACTTATAGGATCTATATCAGGTTTGAAATGTAGTGTACTCCTTAGAATCGGGATGAACGCAGATGCGATGTGTACTCCTTAGAATCAGGATAAACGCAGATGCAATAGAAAGCCTGTTAGATATCCAACTTTGTGAATATCCTTGCCTTTAACACCTGTCTAAGCAGCTTATCGATACGTAGGATAGGGTAGGGATCGTTATAGGTTAGACCATTCAATTTCCGGTAGTCGATGCAGAATCTTAGCTTGCTATCCGCCTTCTTTACAAATAGGATAGGGGACGCAAAAGGGCTATTGCTATTTTCGATAAATCCCTTTTCTAGATTCTCTATTAGATATTGCTTTGTAGCCCTTAGTTCTTTAGTGCCTTGTTAGTATAGCAGAGAGAACGCATTTAGCAATAGGGCTTCGAGTTGTATCTGATAATTGTATATTCGATGTAGAGGCAGACAGTTGGATTCTAATGTCGAGAATACGTCGGTGTACCTGCAGTGCATAGACAGAAGCTTCTCTCTAATTAGGGCGAGCGTTTCTACGTCTTCTTTGAGTTCTCCTCTTTCCTTTAGGATCTAGTCGATCTTGTAGATACTAGTTATGAAGAACTTAGAGTCGCTCTGCATCATCTTGTGATGGAAGGCATTTGCACTAATTTCGCATATTTCTACTAGTGCGAAGCTTAGTACAGGCTTTAGGTGTGCAATTAAAGGGGGCGCCTCCTCTATTAGGGGTGGGATTGGAGTGGTCTCTATAATCTTCTTCTTAAGGTTTGCAGTAATTACTCTCACTTCTAACGATCGTCTGCCTTCCTATTGTCTGTCCTTATGAAGGAGAGCAGCATCCCTTCGATCTGTGTCTAGCTAGAATATAGGGTAGCGAATAGACATTTGTCGAGAATGGTAGGGTAAGGTAATCTCCTTCGCCTAGCAGGGAGTTAGCAGGTACTCCCTTAGCTATACTAATCGGCTCTTCGCTGCGTCGAGTAGTATTTAGAAGCAGCTAAACAGCTTCTTCCTAATTATTACATCTTACGCTCTAAGGTCTAGGAGCACAAAGGGGCAGTTATATATTCGACGTCCTTCAACTGTTAAGTGTAGCTAGATATACTCTAATACATGGCTTTAGATTTTCTGCTAGAAGCTATGTATAGGTACAGAGTAGGGTAATTTCCGTATAGGGCTCTAAAGCGCTTTTAACAGTTGTATTACAAAAGGCTTATTAATAATAAGGTAGCTATTTGCTCCTATGTTAGTAAGAGCCTTTGTTTGCACACTAAGTCCGTTAAGACTTAGCGTAGTGTCAACTAAGAACTAGGTTCCGCCTAAGAGTTCTTATAGGTTGAGATCTTGTAGATTACATTTGCATAGACCTAGGAAGGAGCCTTTCCCTAGGCCTCGTCGTTTTCCTCTAGAGAAGCATCTAATTAGAGTTCGACGGCTTCTTCCTAGGATTCCTCGGTCTTAGGGTCTTCCTAATCGATTTCCTTTACTGTGGCGTTAAGTAGGCACTTGTCCTAGAAGTAGCCTAGCTTTCCGCACTTAAAGCAATTCCTAGTGGCAGCTAGGGCGGCAGCCTAGGCGCGCCCTATAATGTCCGGCTTAGGTTAGGTGAGGAACTAGGTCCGATTGAACGGAGGAAGGATAGGGGCAGGCGTTAGTCGGACCAGCCTCGACGTTGCTGTCTTGGTTAGACCTGTAAACCTAGACGAGTTAGGCCTAGCCGTCGCTATAGGCAGCAAGCTTAGCTCATTGTTCCTTTGCTGTTCCTAATCGTACGCAGTGAGTTCCTAGACCATAATGTAGTAATTACCGTTCTATTGATTCTTAATAACTGCTACATAGCTTTGGAATTGAGGGGTTAGCTTGTTCTACATATATCAGAACCACTCCGATTGTAATACTTGTCTTGTAATCGCTGTACTCTAGAAACAGGCTTTGAACTTAGGGAAGGTTTTGTAAGAGTAGCCCTTTTCGCCTATCTACATATTGTCGAATTCGTTCTAAGCCTGTTTAGTCTTGTTACCTATAAGGAAATACAATCCTAATAGGTCCATCATTTCGTCTGCACTCTAGAATCTATGCATATCTAATAAGTATTAGGGTTCTAGGTATTTCTTAGCTAGGCTAGTTATAGTTCCCTATATTAGCGCTTAGCGCAATACGTTAGTAGGGTAATGGTCTTTGTTAACTACAAGCCGGTCCTGTATTAAGGCGCTCTACTGTAGGAAGGTGTGTTTAATGCCATCGCTAAGTAGCGTAATTTTCTCTAATATAGTCGATTTCTTATAGCGGCTTAAGGGGTCCTCGGTGTACTGTTAGAGTAGAACTAGGATTGAAGGAAAGCGCGCATTACTAATAGGTAGCAGTCGAACAGTGCTAGGCGTGTTTTGCATTAGCGTAGTAGGATATTCGGGCTGTTCGTCTATAGTCTCGTTAGCTTCAATAGTGCGTACTAGGGTGTTTGCTAGTAGTGGCGTAGACAGTATTCTAGTCTAGCTAGCTACAAGGGTGGCTATCATTGCTTTAAGCTCTTGCATCTCGCTTTCGAGGTTTGCAATTCGATCTAGGGGGCTCTTAGATAGCCCTGCAGTCGTGCCTATAGCAGTAGTCTGCTAGGTTGTCATTTGTAGTAGTTAACCGTCATTGTCTTAAGAGGTGTTCTATGTTGTCTTCCTTATATTAGTTTAGGGGTGTATTAAGTCGCAGTCGATACTAAAGAGTCTGACTTCTAGTAGCTTAAGCTATTAGCACTCTTGTTCGTAATTGCCTCTGCGCTGTAAGGGGGTTCTTTAGGATCTTGTATCCTATTTGGCGCTAACGTGTTAGCGACTTTACTAGCTTGCTCTGCAGGATCAAACCCTAATCCACTAGCTGTCTATAAGATCTTAGGAATCACAGCTATTTAAAGTCGTTAGGTCTCTACTTCAATCCGTTGCGAGTTGCAGTCGGGGCGGATTCGGGGTTCTCCTAAGTCGTTCGATTGTAGGATATTATTTACGTACAGCTGTCCCTAGCAGGCATGATCTTTTTTGTATAATGTAAGGACACAGGGCATCTACTCTAAGTCTAGGTATATAGTAGTACAAATCAGTATATTGTAGATGCAGTCCTATAGGTCTACTACAAAGGATACAAAAAAGATGATAGGGGAGCTACGCTCCTATAGCCCCTTAAGTATCCAAAGCGGCTCCGTCTGTAGCTAACCTGCCTTAGTATTCTACCCCTGTCCTGTAACACGTTCTAGGTTGGCTCCGTCCTAGCACTGTGACTCAATCCTTACCTGCAGATTCCGTGATGGCCCTATATTGTAGTTGTGGTAAGGAGGCATCCTTACAGACAAGGTGAAACTTAAACAGTAAGACTCCTTACCTTTTTTATAGTAATCATTATAGTAACTAAGAAATAGTGTTAGAGATGGAGTCTATACAAGTACTATTAAGCAAAACCTTAGGATTAGGGTAGGCAGTAGGGCATATATGCTTTAGGATGATAACAACATAGCTTGGGAAACTAAGGAGGAAGAAGACAAGGTTACTCAAGAAGCAATGTAGAGGGAAGACAAGAGGGCTAATAGAATTAAGAAGGTTAACCTTAAGAACGCCTAGTTGAACGTTAAGGGACAGGCTAATGCTATAACTAAGGTACGATTAGCAACGCTATTATAAGACTAATACTAATATAGATACAGAAATTTAAAGGCCTTAGATTCTCTATTTAGCACTGTAAGTAGAGAGCAGCATATAAGTCAACATTAAGGCTAATAAAGAAAGTCAACACTAACCTAGATTTTATTAACAACCTGCCTCTAGCAATTAACACAGAGACTAGGTAAGTTACTATAGTAATATTTATAGTAATTAGCTAACATATACAGGACTTATTATAAGAAGACCCTACTGCACCTCTACTTTACTAAGACACAGATAGCAGTTTGGCGGAACTTTGCATTATAGAGCTTTGATAGGGAACAAGTCTACCTTCCTAGCCCTGCTAACTAGTACCCCAATGACTATGATACTGAGTTTTATGGCTTTCAGTTGGATTCTAATGCATGTAGTGCCTTTTGGGCCTAGGAGATGTTAAGAGAAGAGACTAAGCTAGCTAAGTACAAGTAGATCCTCCTATCTAACGACAGATTGTTGCTGTTGTCCCCAACTAAGGAATCTAAGGAGCTTCTCTCCCAGTTCTACAATATGTAGATCAAGTGCTGCTTTAGAATATACTAGATAGCCTAATGCACTACTTTCTATACTACAAGCCCTTATTAAAGTAAATTATATACTTCAGATCATGTTTCATTATGTTACGTGGTTAATACAGCCTGTATACAGCCAATATACAGACTCTGTATCATATTAACCAGTACCAGTGCGTATTGAGTTGAACCTGTATCGTATACACACTGGTTACAAAAATGAACCTGTATACGGGCCGTATAATACTATCTAATACACTGATATAATGCAAATAAAGCTAATATGAAGGAACAATTATATAAGCACAGAGGAAGTTGGGGTATTTAAGTTGTGGTGAGATGTAGCAAGGATATCTGTTATTTGGATAGTGGAGGCAGTAAGCTTGTTCGATTCTTTTGCTCCAACCGGGAGAACTAACCTTCCGCTTCGAAAATTCTTACATACGTGTGTATGTTCTTCTATTCGGTGGAACAACGAAACCCAAAAGTTTTGGTCAGCCGGGCCTGCTAACGTTAATTGGGATTTTCCCAAGGACTATTTAGCTCTCTTTTCCGGATTCTAGACTGCTTGGGAGTTTCCGGTAAGTTTCCGATTCAATCAGCTGTATAATACAAGCATCTGTAGTTGAGCCACATCGATTTTGGTTCCATACCCTCCAAGGTCGCATGTCGGCTCCCATCTCCAATCGCTCTACATTCAACATCATACACAACATCACGTCTTTGAACTGTGCCTTTAAATGATAACAATGGTCATGTCCTTCTCATCCCGCCACATTCCCGCTCTTATAGTGTCCTTTGGTGTTGCCGCCGGTGGCATCATGCCCATGTTCAATGCCGCCTACGCATAGTCAACTTTCGGATTTCCCCAGCGTATTGCCTCCTCCCAGCCCGCGCAAGCGGTGTCACTCATTAACGCTGGGCGCAACGTAGCCATCGGAATAGCACTGGGAACGCTGTACTCGCGCGGCATGTTGGACGCAGTGGATATTGTGTTGGGGTGTTGGGGGCTTACGGGACTTGTGGATGGGTGGGTGTTATGGGGCGAGGATGTGAATGGGAAAGCTATGTTTAGAAGCGTTTTGGGGTCGATGGTTGGGTTGTATGGATGTTTTGGAATGACGGCTGGGAGGGGTTAGTGTTTTTCTTCTGTTGGTCGATAAATCACTCCTCTCTTTGAATACTGTACAATGGGGAACTCCTCCTACTCTCAACTAAGAATCTATATTCTAACATGCCTGCACCTGATAACAGATGTCCCTGCTTTTTAAGGACCTCGGGAAGGAGGGATCGGGATATGGTAAACAGGCATTAGGGGACCTTAGGACGAGCTGGATTTTACCACAAAATCATTGGTGCCATTCTTTTTTTGTTTAAAGACATTTGGCACTCGAGTTTTGCGTGGAATATCGCTTTACTTAGGCATACGTATGCCAAGAGCAAGGACCACTTGAGTGGGCCCCAGCTATTAAGTGATGAGCTGAGCCAGATCTATGGGAAACCTTACCAATACCCAGAATACGCGAGATGTTTATGGCCTTAAAGTGTTGGGATCTATATGAATTGAGGGTCTATGGAATAAACTGTGGTGCGGAATAAAAACCCAGTAAGCCCAACAAGAACTTGTCATGGAACGGGTCATCGTGGGAAGACTGGTGAACCCGCAGAGTGGAGATATATACACCAGTGTGGTCCTGTGCGTGTCAGTTGGGTACAGACAGCGTACAGAGAATATGGTATATATAATATTGCAGTATTTTATTGGATTTTTGAGCCACCTACAATTTGGGTTATTTGCCGGCTCTGCATGGTGTGGTGCCGTACAAACGGAAGAATGGAATGAATTTACAACTCAAGCAGTAAGTAGTATAGACACTACTTTTCGCCGTTCTAACCATTTTCAATATTACACTGCATTGGTTTTATAAATCTTATAATATGTACCACCACAGGCCGTTTCAGAAGGGCCAGGAGCTCATGTCTCTTTCTCAGAAACGAGAGGAGGCAGCCTGTGTAAGTGATGGGTACTATCTAGATAACAGGTGCTCGGCGCTAAAGAACCCAGACATGATGTGCAGGATTTCCAACGTGGAATCGACGTGCTAGAATTAGGGGTAGTGGAAGAGGCCGAAGAGTTGAAAGTGCAAATGATGGACGCAAGCTCGAATACTATCCGCGATTCAATATATGTGTGTATCATTGGGGCTATAAACGACATATAGTTTTTTGATGCTTTACGACAGGACGTTCGCTAAGTGATAAAACACATTAGAACCGTTCCAGCGTTCCAGAGACTATCGAATTCCACTAACCAGAATATATACAGCTATTAAACCGTAATCTGATCCGCCCAGACAATCCAGCTGCGGCCGCCAGAGTCCGAAGCAGGGCAACCGATGCAGATATAGTACTTCCGCCCAATGTTCGGCCCCTTTTGGGTGGTAGCGAGCTGAGTCCTCTGCGAAGAGCTGCACATTCGACAAGCTGGCAACCGGGGTGCCGGAGCGGCTACTACGACAGTCTTTGGAAAGGGGTTAGCATGGCCAATGGAGCGCACTATGAGAGAGGTTACAGACTGTTTCTTGGTGGAAATGATTGTGCACTTCTTTCTTGCGTGAAAAGATACCCATGGTGAGCTGATACAGAAAAGTTTGGTCTGTTGGTAGGATAAAGATAATAGAAGAGATCTGAAGACGGATTTGAGGACCTACAAATGGAGAGTGAATCTTTGACATGTTGGGATGACGGACGGCCAGTACTTGTACCCATCTTGCGCTCTCAGATAATGTACCGCCTACTTCCACGAGAGCAAGCCACGAAACCACAGATGCAGGCGACAGCCAATCGCTATTTTCTCTGACAGCATATCTTCAGCGGTTATAGAGATCAGGCATGCACTGCCTGCCCAACTGGAATGGCCTATACAGGTGCAGGCTTGTCCGGTTATCCATTGCGACATGCTCAGTGACTGGAGCAAGCGACAAGGGTTCTTCAACCTCGGAAACCCAAAACCAAAAGCTAAAAGGTAAATTCTAAAAGACATAACACTAAAAACCTAAGATCTAAGATATAAGAAACCGCCTTGCTCTAAATTTGAGGCAGCGGGCTGACAAGAGTGCTACTTTCACGAAGCTAATGTGACGGCTACGGGTTGCTATTGTACTGCATCAGTAGTATGTAGGGTGGCTGCCTTTAGGCGAGTAGCAAAGCGTAGACATTGGCTGCACCTGCACGTATGGGCAGGGGAGCTGGACGCTCTGAATGAATTATTTTTATTAGATCACGCAATCCTATCTCTACGGCCAGCTCATTTCTAGTCAACCAAGAGCTAAAAAGTCGCTGCATTTACAAGACTCAAGAAAGGAGAAATCACGAAAGAGTAAACCGGTATTCGGAGACAAAAGACAAGCTGGCATCGATGAATTAGTATCGTTAAATCACAGGTGCGGAGTTCTTGTTAGCTAGGTATCGTATATTTTATGTTAAGAGGTCCAGGAGTAGATTTCAGAATCAGTCAATCATCCCCACTTTACGCGAAGCCGCTGTCGTGATCTCACACACAGGCTGCAGCCTTTCCAGAGGCCCGAGGCGGATTTCGGAATCGGCCAACTGTGTCGCGTTTTTAAGCGCTCTATAGCCTCATGGGATGGGACGTGCCCAGGTGACTTTGTAAAAGCGGCAGCTGAGAGTAGGACATAGACGCATGCACCTCGCCTTACTTCCCGTGCAGTTGTTGATTGGCTTCAACCACGAAGATAAGAGAGGTGAATTCTCGCCCCGGACCTATTCCCAATCGAGGTGTTCGGACTTCTAGTTCGGGTTCCATGGGCCTCAAAGCGACTAAGTAGGAGCGCAGACACAAGAAGATTGAGTTTTCACTGTAAATTAATACTATTTCACCGAGTGCCACCCATAACACCAAGAGGGACATTGCATAGCTGAGAACTTACAGTTGTAGTAAAAGCTGCAGAGTTTATTCTTTTGACTCGAATTTTCATTAAGTAGCTAAATAGCTAATTTAACCTCAGATAATAGATATTCCTACTTCAGCTACTCCATCCTCTCTACCCAATAAAAATGCGCCGCAGATGCAATACGCCTCTTAAAACAATACGCTCAAAGGTCCAGTCGTTGGTATCCATTTAAAACCCCCAATCCTACAAGAGTCCGGCGAACAAGGCAGCAACGCCACAGAGCCCAACAATCAGCGGCGAGACGCCCATAGCCCTCCCCGCAGCGCCCTCCTCATCATCACTACTCTTGCCATGACCACTCTTCCCCACGCCAGCCGTGGCAGTCACCGGGTTCGCAACAGCCGTCCCGATACCAGCGGCATGTTTCCCGTCCCCAAGCTCCACGATATTGCTCTTCGTCGCATTGAACTTTGTCTGCGCCAAGGAGATCTCGTTGTTCTCCAGGTCATACACGACGTATGCGCTTCTGAGAAATGTATCGCCCAGGACCGGTACGGTGACGCCGGAGGGTGCAATGCCGAAGAGGCATGCTGCCTCGCCACCTGGAAATACTGATGTTTGGTTGTTTGTTTTGGGGATATCCAGAATCAGTTCGTCCAGTGGGACGGAGATGGTGGGCGAAGTGAATGTGAATTCGAGAGTCTCGTTGCTGGACCTCATTGAGCAGGGAACGAAAGCTGCACCTTGTGTCGAGTCGTACTGTGCGTCGATGGCCTCGTAAATGGCGTTCGTCATGGCGTTTGGTAGGTAGGTGAGAGAGGAGCCGCTATCGAGGAGTACGGCCTGGGCTTGTTTCTCAATAAGTGTCTCACCTCCCAGAGCAAGACCTGTCAGGGTAATGAGAAAGTCCGTGTAGCCAGCGCTGGTATTCTGAACCGGGAGTGTCTCGAGGGTACCAGTGAAGCGCTCGGTGTCAACGCCACCAAATAAAATACTGCCAGAATGAGAATCGAGGTCGTTGAGCCAGAGACTGTAGCCATTTGATGAGATAATGCCTTGGGCAGCTAGAGCCGCGGGGACATTGTCATAAGCCTTCAGACCAAGGTTGGCAACCTGAACCTCGTTGGGTACATACCCAAGTCCCAAAACAGCCTCTGCTGAAGTGCTATGGTAACCGACGCCGAACTGTAAGTCTTTTATTTCGGTGTCATCTATCATCATCTTGTCCGATACATAGTCGCCCGCTGCCCTTGATCCATCCATATAGGTAATGTTGAAGTTGCTCTTGACATATTTATATGTAGAAGACGAGTTTGCCGAATACGTGCCTGATTCTTCACACTCGCCGGGAACTGTGTCCGTGCCAGTACATATTGTTGAACCGGCAGAATTTACCCATAGATCACTGCTTCCAGTGTCAATGTGGACTCGAAGCTGTTGAGCAGGTGTTCCGAGTGTGATGTTAGCAAAGTATAATGATTGCTAAAACGGCATTAGCATTGTTGATCATTCATAACGGCGAAATTGGCATACCAGATTATCTAGGGTTGCCTCCAATGTATCTCTTTTGCGCATCCGAGTTCTATCAGCCTCAATCGGATCTACAGCGGGCTCCCTCTTGATAGGCAAGCCGACAGCTCTTGGCGGCCTATCATTTCGCTGTTGTAAGGCGGCAGCATCGATCAACGGAGACAGGAATGCAGCTGTCACTCCTAAAGCGAATGTGCACTTCATGATACTGTAATCTAACAACGATGTGACTGAAGTAGCAACGTCCAGGCCAGGAGAGGAAGCAAGCGGTATAGGTATATTAGTGCTTCTGGTGGCGGGAGTAGGATGCCAAAAGGCTAGATATGTGGGACTTGGCCTGGACTCCCGAGCAAATGGAATCCATTCATTGGTGTACGAACTTGGCAGATTTGCGCTAGTTGGTGCTAGAATGACTTGTGCACTGCCAAAGTGGCCGCGCGGTGGATTGCGCCAAACGTTTTAGCAGAGCCGTTGAACGGCGTTCTCAGATGCAAATGTGTTATTGTCGATGGGCCCACGGGTCCAAGATAGAATCCTCGGTCCCCTAGGGTAGTTTTAGGGAATAAATTTCAATAATGGCGTGAGTGGCGGTTAGTATCCGACTGGAATGTTGTATAAGTTTGTGATAAGTTGTGGCAAGACAACAAATTTCACAAGAGCCAAGAGGCTATAAATGACGGCAAGATACGTTCGTTCGAAACGGAAGTATGTATAGTGTCGAAACAATTAAGAAGAATAAGGATCACAGTACAGCTGCTTTGCAGAAGTTCTGAGTGGAGAAAATAGGTATAGAGGTGACATGAATCGGTCGTACCAAGATACAGAACCCTTGGTTCTGGCAAGTGTCTTAGATCGAACTCAACGGAAAGAATTAAAACAAAAACAAAAGGAAACTAAACCATAGATAAGATAATAATATCCCGGGGCATAGAAACTAGAGACCAGACGGTAAGCACGGTCTGTTTAGTTTCACTGTTTTCTCTGTGAAAATTGTAGTGGACAAGGATTGCAGAACGTGAGGTCGTGAGCTATGGCCTTACGTATGTCGTCGCTGACGCGGCCACCCCCATACTAACTTCCCTTCGGTCCGCACATCGGATATCCGCATGGGCTGCGCTCACCTTGCCCTTATGATAGGCTCTTGAAGTCCAGGGAGGACAGGGCAATAAAAATTCATCGCCGTGTCGTGTCTCTGAGGTGGGTGAGCGCTTGAAGTTGCACGGGGATAAAAACAGAGTGGTAGGTTGTTGAGCCTCTCTTAATAAGCACTTTAGCCCACCCGGGAAATACAACGCATACATGACAATGAGCCAGGAAGCTCTGAAAGAGATCACTCCTTACTCCATACACTTAGCTCGGTCTGGCATGATCAAGAGCAAATTGCCGATCTTGGGTGAGGATTGTACGGAGTGATGAAGCCTGGCGCATTTGTTGACAGAGGCGTCGTTCGAGGCCAACACCACAAAACACGGTGTGGTAGAGGTCATCCGCCGCGCTCCGGAGACCTTATAGTTTGCGAATCATCACTGATACATAGTTAAACCCACAAGATATAGTTTAGATACCAGCAAAAGCTAGCTTCACCGACAAGACCTTGCTGGTGTTTCATGCAACATGTATCACGTGGCAGCCAAGCCACTTTAGCACTCATGGCACGCTAGCAGACGCGCTTCGCGTCAACCTCGAGATCCAGCCCAAGCCCAATAATTTCCGTAGCCTTGCGAATACTGTTATTGCGAAAGCTCAACCACAACCCTTGGAAAAGCATATCCCTACTCCGCAATTACGACCGCCGAGCCTGAGAACCTGGCCTACATCTCTTGCAATATGGCTCCAAAGACTGCCGAGGAGACCGGCGAATCGTCAACCGCGGCCACGAAGAAAGTGTTGAAGACAAACGGAGCGGGGGTGACGAATTACGAGCTGCCATGGTGTGGACGCTGCTTCAACCTCTCCCGACATGGACTAACGGATACAGGGTTGAGAAATACCGACCAGTTTTCCTTGACGATGTTGTCGGAAACGTCGAAACTATTGAGCGCCTCAAGATTATCGCAAAGGAGGGGAACATGCCCCACATGATCATATCCGGCATGCCTGGTATTGGAAAGACAACGTCAGTACTCTGTCTAGCACGCCAATTATTGGGTGAATCCTACAAGGAAGCGGTATTAGAGCTTAACGCATCGGATGAGCGAGGTAATAACTCACTGGAACAAGCTACATTGGCAACAGGCTGACACCATTGATCCAGGCATTGATGTCGTACGCAACCGTATCAAAGGCTTCGCCCAGAAGAAAGTGACGCTCCCCCAAGGACGCCAAAAGCTTGTCATTCTCGACGAGGCCGACAGTATGACATCTGGTGCCCAACAGGCCCTACGTCGCACCATGGAGATCTACTCTTCGACTACCCGTTTCGCATTCGCATGCAACCAGTCCAACAAGATCATTGAGCCCCTACAATCTCGTTGCGCCATTTTGCGTTATGCAAGGCTGACAGATGCACAAGTCGTGAAGCGCCTGCTCCAGATTATCGAGGCGGAGAAGGTGGAATACAGTGACGATGGACTGGCCGCACTTGTATTCAGCGCAGAGGGTGACATGCGGCAGGCGATCAATAATTGCCAGTCAACCTGGGCAGGATTCGGTTTTGTGAGCGGAGACAACGTCTTCAAGGTCGTTGACTCACCGCACCCAATCAAAGTGCAGGCAATGCTCAAGTCGTGCTACGAGGGGAAGGTAGACGCAGCGCTGGAATCGCTGAAGGAGCTATGGGACCTGGGATATTCGAGTCACGATATCATTAGCACCATGTTCAGGGTGACGAAAACGATTCCCACGCTAAGTGAGCACTCGAAGCTCGAATTCATTAAGGAGATCGGCTTCACGCACATGAAGATTTTGGAGGGCGTTCAGAGCTTGCTGCAGTTGAGTGCGTGCGTTGCGAGGTTATCGAGGCTTAATATGGACCCGAAGCTGTTTGCGCCAAAAAAGGCATGAGATATAACGAGAAAGCATAGCATTGGCGTTCATGGTCGAAAAGGGGCCAGGTATGGAGTAGGGTGTTTGATTTAAATCAAAGTTTTGCGAGCTTCATGCTCTTTTATATTACACTTGTAACAAGTTACTTTTTCTCGTTCTGCCGTGCTATTATGCGGGCCTTCTCGGCCCTGACGTCTTGCTCATATTTCTCCCAGGAAGCTTTGTCCAGCCCAATTCCCAACTTCTTTTGCACTCGAATTCTCGCCTCATGCTCTCGGAGCCTTCGATCCGCCTCTAGCATGCCTCCCATTATCATCGCCGACATCTGTATAAACCTAAACCACCTCCACCGTCAGCAAATAGCCTAGAGACTCTGTGAATAATCCATCCGCGGAGAAGCGTACACCTTAAATTGAAAAGTAAGGCCGCGGTAGATCGGCGATATCTTATATCCTGCAGCAGCCAGTATGGCTGCTCCAACTCCCCACTACGTGTATTAATTAGTTCCAGCACAGTCATGCCATTGTATGAGAAGCCGCTGGATCGTACCTTGCTCGAACCGACAACAGCTCCCCGTCCAGCTTCCCAAGCGGCGCCAGTGGCCTCTTCATCCATTAAGTCGCCGTGGGTCCTCATTATTAACTCAGTCGAGCCTCACATCGGTGTCGTCTTTATTTTAGAGGGCATCCAAGGATATTCCCAAGTCATACGAAACAGCTGTTTCGGCGGGGTTCTGAAGCTCTGGTGTATTTCCACAGCTATGTTTGCTCTGTTTGCATTGCTCGGCGTTACAGTTTTTCCCGGATTTCCGGAATTGAGACCGATGGCGGACTAGGCCAAAAATGCTTGGTGGGATGAGGTATTGCAAGTCAAATCAAATCAACTCGATTACTACACTTACAATGGGCTCTGAAGCACAACGGGTTCGCGCCGCGGTCCTCGCGCGCGACACCAACGAGACGAAGATCCAGTTGGCCATCAACATTGATGGGGGTGCCTTCCCGGAGGGCATTGACGAGCGCCTCGTTGCGTCCCTGGAGGGCCATGCAAGTCAGGCCACGAAGAGCCAGACGATCAGCATAAACACCGGTGTTGGATTCCTGGACCACATGTTGCATGCGCTAGCAAAGCATGCCGGGTGGAGTTTGGCACTCAGGTGTCAAGGTGATCTTCACAGTGAGTCTAAATTACGCTGTCGTACAGACATGGCAGGAGGAAACTAATGGACCTTCACAGTCGATGACCACCACAGCGCAGAAGACGTCTGCATTGCCCTTGGCTCTGCCTTTAAGGAAGCCCTTGGTGCGCCCATTGGAGTCGCCCGCTTCGGATCCGCCTACTGCCCTCTTGACGAGGCTCTGTCCCGCGCCGTTGTCGACCTCTCGAACAGGCCCTACGCCATCATTGAGCTCGGTCTCAAGCGCGAGAAGATTGGAGACCTGAGCTGTGAGATGATTCCCCACTGCATGGAGAGTTTCGCCCAGGCGGCGAGGATCACCATCCATGTGGATTGCCTGCGGGGGTTCAATGACCACCACAGAGCGGAGAGTGCGTTCAAGGCGCTTGCTGTGGCCTTACGGACGGCGACAACAAAGGTTGCAGGACGGGAAGGAGAAGTGCCAAGTACTAAGGGCACATTGAGTACTTAATCTATCTACGTAGTAGTAGCAAATTAAAAGTTAAATCTCAAGTAATCAGCAATCCGTACCTGAATAGTTCTGAGAAATATACTGCCAAGACCATTCCGCGCCGATAGCGTGGAGTATGATGGGGCGGAGCGGAGCGGAAACTTATCGCGCCCCGCCAATTTTCATGCAGCCCAAAATTATTTCGGTTTATCGCCCGTCTTGGAGCTCCAAAAATAAGATAACCATTCTCCAAGCACCCATTGCAGAACAACTATTGTAATGGCGCCATCCAAGACCTCAACGGTGAAGAACAAGCACGCTTCGAAGCGTAGCGCCAACGGCTCTGGGATCTCGAATTCTAAGACCTCGTCGAAAGGGCCCCAGCATGACGGCGTGAGCAAGAAGAAGAAGGATCCGCCGAAGACAGCGAAGGGAACGGGCAAGCCGCGCTTCAAGAAGAGGAGAGTGTACACTGAGAAGGAGCTGAATATCCCGGCTCTCAATATGATTACTCCCGTGGGCGTTGAGAAGCCGAAGACGGGGAAGAAAGGAAAAGTTTTCATCGACGATAGGGTACGTCGATCCTTGAATTTATTGCTACAGAAGGGAGATTGCATTTGGAATACGGGATACAGTTGCTAATTCAAAGCAGGAATCCATGCTTACGATCCTGGCGATGGTACATGCCGACAAGGATGGCCAAATCGAGTCGAAGATGATGAAGGCACGCCAGATGGAGGAGATTCGCGAGGCGCGCAAGGCGGAGCAGGAGAAGCGGATAGAGATACGAAAGGCGAAGTTGGACGAGACTAAGGATGGCATGCGCAAGAAGCGCAAGCGTGAGAAGTCGGGCGGTGACGCCATGGAGGGTGTAGAGAAGAAGGAGAGGCTGGGCACGAAACCGCTGAAGGTCAAGAAGAAGAGCGTGAGCTTTGCGTAGACGGAAGTCAAGGCAGACGACTCAAAGATGGATGTGGGGATATAACATTGTTGGGGCACTGTGAAAATGGGCGGGGAGGCGTTATTGGCGGGGCTTATAGGCGTTGTCCTGGATTAGCTGAATTGCTGAAACCGATACCAAAGAATAATGAAATTGGCCTTATTGTATTAGGTACTACCTGTCATATTATGTCGATATCGATCTTCGAGATCCGCCCATAGTACAAGGCGCCAGATTCGGGGTCATTGGGTTGGCGGCCCTCTGCCCCCGGAGATGGAAACGTGATAAACATCCAGAGCACCAAAGAAACTTGACATTTGCTGACTGATTGTTGAAAACTCCGTCTATATCTATCTAATGCACATCCAACTTTCATATGCAAAGGTATAAAGCGCCTGGCGCAAAACAGACAACCAACTGTAACACAGTCCATTCCACGCTATCGTTTTGGACGTGGACCTCTGTATCTATTATCCCTTAAGACTCAATGTCTTACCATCCCCAAGTATAACGCACTCGTGCGTAGGCCTGAACGTAGGCTCCACATCAATTATTCGTGAAAGTTGAGTCTATGCTTCCTGGACGTGGAGCTTTCGCCTCATAGGAGTAAACTTCGAGTGTCCATTGGTCGTCTCCACGCCAACATTTACCTTACGTGGAATCATCGAGTCCATGTCCACGTTGAAAGCCATGCTGTTTAGGAAATTTACGGCCGGTTTGGCGTGCCAACGCTCTCCGTCACCGAGCGTTTCAAACCAAGAAAGGTGGCCCCCCAGGGACGTGGTACACAAGAGTGTATACGGGTTCTGCTTGAACTCTTCGTACGGAATGGCTTCGTCGACGGCAATCGGGTCATCTGTAGCGTTGATTGCAAGCAAGGGAATGCGAACACCCAGAAGTGAATCTACAGAGGAGGCATCTCTGTAGTATGCCCCCTCCGTCGGGTATCCCCATGTCGGGCCTTGAACTTCTCTGTCAAACTCGTGCAAATACGTGACTTTCCTGACACGGTCCATGTTGATATTAGTGTGCTTTTCGATTTGATCGGCATGGCGCTCTACTAATTTCTTCATGTTGCCGGCCATCACTTTGGAGTAGACTTCTTTGCCCATCCAGGTTCGTTGCAGAGCCATACTCCCAAGTTCGAGATTCCATGGGTTTGAGATTACAACAGCCGCCTTTAACTGGCACGCCTCTGCTTCTTCTCCAATGTACTGCATTGCGTTAGTAAAGTAACAGAGTCGGTTTCGAGGAGTATCTTACATTTGTAAGGATGTTGGCACCGAGTGAGAACCCTATGCCGAAAAGGGGTCTGTTCGGATATTTCATCCTGAGCCACTTCACCACCTGCCGCGTATCCCATGTTGCTCTCGCATTGTAAAGGATGCTGCTCGATATCATATGCCCTGCACAACCTCTCGAGTTGATGCAGCATGCCTCCCACCCTCCGCTGGCCATCAAAGGTGCCAGCACGTGACGTAAATATATTTCAAAGGAGCCACCTGAAAGGCCATGAAGAGCAACAATCATTGGGCGGTCGTCCAATGACCCAGCTTCAATTTCTAGAAGCTCTTCTTTGTCATAGTGTATGGTTCGGGGAGGCAGGCCTTCTTCTGCGCCTTCAAAAGGCGGAACAATAAAATCGACAGCAAAGTTTCCCTCATATGCAGGGTCCTCGGCGTCGAAGATCTTGCGTTTATAATGAACCGTTGGCCCTTCAGGTTTGAGCACAGTCATGGCTGTCTGCAGGTGGCCATTGAATAGAAATGGGTTCAACCGACATGGCGGCGTCGATTTCTCAGCTAACCGAAGCAGATCTGTTTCTTCCCCATCTTTCGTCTTGAACTGAAGAGGTTCTGGGGAGGTAACGAAGCCAATCTTGGCGTGCCCAAGCCACTCCATGGGTGTCAGCTTACTACTTGCGCGTCTGACAGGTAGGGGTCTAGGCTGGAAATTATGGGCCTCAACGGTAAGACAAAGAATAGATGGATAAGTGAGCGATCCAAATACAATTGAATTAGAGAAGAAAAACAAGAGATACCACCCTGGAGATATTTTAACCGCCACGGGGGGGGCGATCAATCTCGGAATAGATTCTAGTCCCGTTTGTGGATCCTCAGGGGTGGCGTTGAGGGTACCTCGGCACAAATTAGCGCGCTTCTCGCGCTTATTCGTGTCCATTGTGTCCACCTCCAGCCGCGCGACCCAAAGAGGAATATCTAAATTCGAGGCAGCAAGGCAGTATGCATTGTCAACCCTGAGAAACATGTCATACCAGGGTCCGCCAGGGTATGGGAACGGATACCCTCCCGTCTATGGCCAGCATGGAAATTATAATGGCCGGCCGCCTCAGGGCGCGTATCCTCCACACCCCGAACAACAAACGGCGTCATCACCTGGCGCATATACTCAAGGGCGGATAAGCATGCAACAACTACAGGCAATTCAGGCACAGAACGAAGCAGCATTCTATCAACAGAGTCAATATGGTCAAGCCCCTTATGTCCATAACCAACAGCCTGTTTACTACCAACCTCCGCCGCTTCAACCTACTCCACCTCAACCTCAGCAGCAGCAGTCCTACGCTCAGTACATAGACCCACGGCAACCACAATATGCGCCTGTCCAGAGCTACCCAACTCAATATGATGGATCTTATGACGAACTTAGCCTTGCGGCGCCCGTGCCACAGCTACAAACTCCACGACAGCAGCCGCGCCAACATCCGCGACCACAAGTCAACGCGCGAGCCACCCAGAATCCTACGCCGCCGGTAGTTAAAAAGGCCAAGCCACCCGCTCTCCCGCCTGTGGACCCGTATTCGCTATTACCTGCGCTGGCGGAAGAGTATTTTGCGGCTGCGCATGACGTGGGACTTGCAACAGCTCAACGCATGGATCCGAATGCCGTGATAAGCTACCAGAAGATGATCGCAACTGGGTTAGGGTGCCTTGAGGTAGCCCTAAATAGCGGAAGGCTTGAGCCGAGGCTTGAGGCAAAGATACGTTTGCGGTACGCGGGCGTATTGTTGGAGGATACCGACAATGTTATGGAGGCAGAAACCGCTCTGAGCAAAGGTATAACGCTTTGCGAACAGGTATGGTATCCCCCAATATCACTTTAGCCTCGCTGACATGCAGTAGAACCGCTATTTTGACCTGAAGTATAACATGCAAGTACTACTGGCTAAACTCATGTTTACCAAAAGCCCAAAGGCGGCGCTGAAAGCGTTGGATGGTTATATCAAGGATGTTGAAGCCTACCAACACCACTCCTGGATTTACGTTTTCCGTTTCCTAAGAGCGACTCTTGCTCTGCAGTCCGGCCGCAGCTCAGACGCAAACTCGGCGTTGCAGACACTCCGCAGTATATCAAGTATTGCCAATGACCGTGGCGATCACGCTATAGTGACAATTGCTTCCCTCGTGGACGCACTCGCCTCTCTCCATATACCATCTTCGGGGTCCATCGAAAGTATTGACCGGGCGCTTGCCACCGTGAATATGTATCAGTTAGACCCTGAGTGCGCAATACCACCATTACAAGCGCTTGGGCATATTATAGATACTACTGCGAGCCTGATCAATTCTTCTTCAGACAAGACAATGCCCAAACTGAAGGTTATGCAGGATATGATAAATAACGCATTTGCAGATTCAGAGGAATGGAACCGATCGACTGATGCGATGAAATTACCTATAAATAGGGGTAGAGGTGATGCACATATCTCGAGTCAGGATACGTCTGGGGTGTTAAAACTGGGCCAGGATGGGAGAGATATGCTGCTTGTCACACTAATGGGCAAATCGGATGTGTTCATCTTGTGGTGAGTACCGTCAACTGTTAATTCTACTTTCGCGACTAACACCTACAGCCATCTATTGACCGGAATCATACGTCTCCATGTATCAGCCGTGGATGGCTCAGCCCTCAAATACCTTCGGCAAGGGTTGCAGAGGAGCCTCGACATGAAAACTATCAAGTACTCCGGGTCCTTACCAGGCGCTTTGGCAAAGATACGCTGGCGCGGAATGATAACCTGCTACTTTTACATCTACATGGTATTCTGTTCCATATCCACCACGGATTGGGTAACAGCCAAGGCGAACCTGGACGCGTTTGAGGTTGCCATAAGTGACATGGGCGCTTCCGTGGAGCCGGTAATTGTGCAGCTGTACATTTACTTGTCGGCCATGTATTTCCAGGGCACAGGCGATCTCCAACGGGCATTAGAGTTGTACAGGAGCGAAGAATTTGCATTGCCTGAGCGAGACAGCCCCGTACGCTCGCCAGAAGAGCATGTTCGGCGAGAATTGGCTGTCCTCGCGGCAATGAACTCGCTGTGGATAATGCAGTGTGACCCACAAGTTGATCTCGAGCAGAACGCGGGTCTTCTTAGGGTCCTAGAGCCGTGGGGTGCGAACAACGCCAATAAGGAGATAGAAGCTGTCTATAACCTCCTCCGGGCCTCCGTGGAAACTAGGCCGGCGACTACACAGACACAGTCAAAGGCGTACATACGAGCCGCCATGGAGGTAGCGAGGAATATGAAGAACGTGCACCTCATCTGCGTGGTGCTCAACCTGATGTGCGAGAAGTACTTTGGCGGGATCGTTGGGGACCAGGCCGAGAAAAGTGCCATAGCTGCGTCGACGCAAGCGAAGAAGAGCGGGAATTTGCTGTGGATGAGCTCCGCAGAAGGCTTGCTGGCTCGCAGTTTTGAGATCCAGGGCAAGATGCCCGAGGCGCAAAAGTCGATGACTGAGGCAGTTCGGCTTGCTAATTTGGCTGTGCAATCGCCGCCTTGATGTCATGCTGACAACCCTGACTTATGGCTACCTATTGGAGTTCTTGAGGGGCGGTGTGTAAGACCTACATGGCTGGGCCGGCATGTATTTAACGGAGATTTAGTCACGGGGCGCGGCCGGCGTCCTGATAGGTATACCCATTTACACTTGTGGCTCTTTGTCACATGCTATAATCCTACTAAAGCCCTCTAACTGAAGTGGTTTTGCCCTTTTGTGTCTTTAACGAAGCGGAACGTCCGTTTCGCAGGTGTAAAGAAGCGTAACGTCGGTTTCGGAGGTGTACTGACGTCGCTGCTGGGTACGTCAGTACTGGTACTGACCGTCCCAGCAGCCACCGTCTCGGCGGAGCCTTTAACGGCATAGCCGCCCTCTGCATTCTCGATCCATACATCCCACTTTGTGATCCCACTATCTGCCTCCTTTGGTGTGCTACCCGCCTGTAATGGTGCACTATCCGTCTCTACTGGTGTACTATCAGCCTTTTCTGGCGTGCTGTCCACCTTTCCAGCTGTTTCTGTGTCATTGCCGTCTGTAGAAGCAGCACTTGGTTGAGGTTGTGACCGTCTCACACAGATCGTCATCTTCTCGTCCGCAAAAAGCGGCGCAAGATTTTTATAAGTGATACTCTTAACCATCTGCGGGACTCCTGTTTTCGAGCTCCCCATCTGCGAACTGAGCACCTTCAGCATTAGAAGGATGGAAAGCGGTCCATGGACAACAAGATTCCGGAACCCCTCTACAGTGCGTGCATAATCGCGGTCAAGATGGATGCGGTGAGCATTAAAGGTTAATGCCGAGAAGCGGAATAGCAGGTTGGCGTCGGGGATCATGGATACACTGAAGTCAGGCTTCATCGTAGCTAAGGTGGAATGGTCAGTAGTGGTATACAGGCAGCATCTAGGGTGGAGAATGGCTCACATTTTATGGTTCGAGTCGGCTTAGCAACATCATTGATTGCCTCCTCAAGTGTCTTTGCGGGCATGAAGACTAAATTTCGCCTCTCAACGATAGCCGCCTGTTCTACCTCCACTGCGTTTTTTGCAGAGCGCTTCCCACTGGTATGCATAAGACCAATAGCTCTCCTGATATCAACCCAGACCTTCTCATTCCCTTCGCTGCCTTTAACCACAGCATCTTTTATCTCTTCGCGGCAGCGCGCCAAATCGAATTTCTTGTGTTCGCAGGTGAGGGCTTTGCGCCTGTGGTCCGTCCTGAACTCTATTGATCCCCCGGCCCACATGCGCCGTACCCACGGCTTGCCGGGGAAGTGCTGATCGTCGGTGCCATCGGGGAGCAGGTTCGTTGTTGGAGGGGGGAAGAAGACGAGGTGATATCCAGCAGGTAGCTGGCAAGAAGGAGTGTTAGGCTGATTTGGAAGTGTCCGGTTGACAGAATCGGGGAGATGTTTGTAGAGGGCCGTCTCGAGGAGTCGATATGGACTTGAACGGTCGTGGCTTAGTTTGTGGTAAATGAAGTTTGGAGGCCTGTTTTTTAAACGCTGGCATACGTCACGTCCTTTTGCGAGCTTGCCAAGGTCATTTGGTAGACTGACATCGAGTCTTTTGAACCCGGATGCCATAATCTATTTTTGCAGACGTCACTGCACAAGATGATCACTTTCCAGTATCCATCAGATATTTGGGTTTAAACGCCGAGGAGCTGGGGAAACGAACAGTGGTCCGTGCGCGTGCCGAGACAACCCATTTAAGGCACAATATAAATGGCTAAGGCAGCTTCATTAGAATCTACTTCTGGCCTATGTAATCATGTTTTTTGTAGCCATCTTCGCAGATAACTGGTCTGTCCAGCTGCCCAACCATCTCCAGCTCTGTGCGGCCTTGTCAAGAAGTTCAAATGCACCCTTAACAACGCCCTCGGGATCGTGGAGCTTGCTTCCCTCGAACTCCACGAAGAATATATACTGAAATGGGCGAATCTTGCTCGGCCGGCTATTAATGCTCGTCAAATTCAGCTGGTACTTTTTAAAGCTGTCCAAAGCATCCGCAAGTGCTCCCGGAGATTTGTGGTCGACCGTGAATGACACCAAGCTCTTCTCATGAGCTCCCGCTTGGGCGAATAGACCCGCGTCATCCACTTTGTCGTTCTCTAGGCCCTTCCTGAGGACGAAGAATCGGGTGGTATTGTCCGTTGTATCTTCTATGCCTCTCGCAAGCACATCTAGCTTGTGAACAACTGATGCTGCTTCGCTGGCGATAGCGGCGCTCGTGCCAGTTGTGTCTTCCTTCACCAGCTCCGCCGCCTTGCTCGTAGAAGTAACATCAATCCTCTCAATGCCCTTCAAGTATGCCCCTAGAAATAGTTCGCATTGTCCAAAGGCCTGCGGGTGGGAGTATATCCGTTGGATCTTGTCTAAACTCGACAACGGCTTTGTCCGCGGCTTCAATGGCTGGGGTACAGCAAGTGTTGGAGTAGATGCGCCGTCTGTCTCCTGTGGTAGAGAACTCGATTTATGTCCCAAAAGACAGTGATGGACATCTTGATATATCTCGCCGCATACGGATATGCCGGGGTATGAGAGCTCTCTGTCCGCGAAGAGGTCGAGCGTGAACACTACAGAGCCATTCGTGGAGTTTTCGAAGGGAACAACACCTCGAGAAACTGTTCCAGATTGCACCGCCTCGAATATATCTATTTGGCCATAAGTATCAAGGGGTTACTTCCCAAGGACTGGCTTAATACCTCTAATTGTCACGACGGGGACAAGTTCATATTCGGCTTCAGGGAAGCATCCAAGCGTAGCCTGGGACACAACAGCATTAGCTTTGCATGGGGTACCACCAGGAAGTAAATCTGAGCCTACCTGATGTGAATACGAGGATACCGGGCCTAAGAAGGCCACTCTTTCCTTTGTCATTGTTCAGTGCGTCGTTTTGATTGCGATGCCCATATGAAAACTACCCCACCGATAGCGCAATCGGCGACAATCGCGATAACGGCTGATGCCACTGCCAATATATGGGGAAAATAGTCCAGCGCACAAACGCGCTTAGCATGAAACTATGGCGGATTCAAGTGGCAGCTAACAACCGAATGGCGAATGTTGATCTTGATATTATTTGGGAAGGGTGCATATTATAGCTAGTTTTGGGGAAAGCAAAGCATTGATTTCATTGGCGAACTTGAATGGTCATGGTAAACTTTTTATTGGCAAGCTATGTCGAAATAATCCCACTGTCGTAGCAGCAGAAATCCAGGACTTGCTGTATAATACGGGCTAATGATTCACAAAACAAGACGCCTGCAATCAAAACAAATTCATGGAGCAAGCGATCTTCATCCCAGTCATCCCAAGCCGTCGTAAACTTGCCAGTACCACCTATAGAATCAAAGGAGGTCCTATTAAGTCTGTCACAGGTCAGCACTGTGCAACATCTGCTGTGTCACACGCAGGCTTACCTTTTTCGGCCTGTTTACTGTCATCTTAAGCCAACATCATGGAGTGTAGCGGACTGGGCCGGACCACCTGGGCAACCGGCACGTGGCCAGGATTGATGGAAACTTGACCTGCCGTCTGCTTCGAGGCAGGAGCGCGCGGCGGCAGGGCAGGCGATGACGGGGCTTCTGGTTTAGAGTCCTCGCTCACTGCGAGGGCATCAAACTGTCAATCTAGGGTGGCGAGTTAGTGTGGTTCATTAAGCGCTGAAGAAGGATACTAACCGTCATAATAATCATCATCATCCTCATCGACTTCGGCCAGTTGCTCAAAGTTGACCTTATAACGAAGCAGACCGCCAATGCCACCGAATCCCTTCACGAACTGGTTGCCTTCACTAGACCTATCGGATACGAACTCAAGCGTGGTACCGAAGTCTCTGTACTTCTCAGCAATCCACTCAAGGAAGGACATCTGCTCGACGACTTCCATTTCTTGGCCAGTCTCCTTGTCCATGAATTGATCTCTGTCAGCTGCCTCCTGTTTCTTCGTGGTGTGAAGAGTGACTATGACTCCGTTGGAGTCTTTAAGCACCCAGCGGTTGATTTCCAAATTCTCAAAAACAATGAGGACCTCCACAGCACCCAGCTCCAACGCCTTGAGCGTATCTTCAACACCATAGCAGACGCGGCCAGTATCCTGACTAATCTCCTCGAAGTATTTGCCGATAAGCTTCTTCTCCTGGATGAACTTGACATTGCTCAGCGTCTCGGCCGAGAGCTCAATAGCCTGGTTGAAGCCGTTTTCACCTCCGTAGGAGACATCGACAACCTTAATGACCTTGACCTGGAGTCTTCCATCGAACAGATCGGACTGGTTCAGGTCATTCTTGAAATCGGCGGAACCAGCCAAGATAATACCAGCAACGTTGACTTTGTCGTTGGTGATGAAGTTCTGCACTGCCAATTCGGCGACTTTGCGGACGTAGTTGTGACGCTTCTCCTCACGAAGACGGGCGAAACGGAGAGCGGACTGACCACCACGACCGTGCTTCTTGGGAAGATCGACGGAGAACTTGTGAATAACGTCTCTGGTGTTGCCACTCAGGGTACCAAACAAAGCTCCGTTACCATCCATAATAATGAATCCAAACTTCTGGTCATCCTCGAGCAATTCCGCGAGGGCTTCAGTGTGGAACTTGTTGTCGCAAAGGTACAGAGAGGTGTTGATAGGCCTGAAAGGCTCGAAATCGATGTTGACCTTCCTTTCCTTTCCTTCAGACGTCAGAATTTCACCACAGTACACGACCAGGCCATTCGGCGGGACTTTGTTGTAAAGCTTCAGTCTCTGCTGGGTGGAGGTAATGGCGGACAGGACAGACTGTCTGTTGACACGCGACTTGATATTAGAGGCAGTTCCCTGGAGGTAGTCAGCAAACAGTCAAGCCATAATGGTCGCAACGTAGAGCATACATATTCTTCAGCCAACATCTTTGCCGCACGCGATACCTGATCCTTGGGAGCTGTTGTATTGTCAGAGATGCGGTCGGCTGTCAGAGAATACCCAACGTACGGATAATCAGCGAAATCATGGAAGTTCCATTTCCTCTGGCCGCTTCAAGACGCCTGATGAGCTTCTTGACCTTCCAAATCTCGATGTTCTTCTCGGCCTCGTTCGCCGCTTGGTCGGACATGATGTCGAAAAGGGTCCTTCAACCGCCGGAAGTAGGAGAGGGAGAAATCGAGACAATGTGCGTTCACAAAATCTCTATGTAATCGCGATCGGGTGCCGCGACTTTCTGAGTTGTTTTGGACGTGGATTGTGGCGTCGTCGGCCGCCAGGTGCAAATTATGTGGGACGTACCCAAGCGAGCGTGAAAGGTGGTTAAATGCTGCAAAAAAAGGGCTTGTATCACGTGAATTAGTTGGAGGGGTCAGGAACAACCCCGCAGCTGAACTGGTCTCCTCACCTCTAGTACCTGGTTTATATAAGAACGGCAGGATCACTTCAGGTTGATTTCTTCATTCATAGAGACTCTTTTGTTAAGCTTTCTTCTTGTTGTGAGGGGATCAGAGTGGTTATATAAGGCTTTACAGGGATTTGCTGGGAAACACACAAAATACTCTCTTTGGTGCCGATATATGGGGTATGTTGCCGTCATTGCAGCTAAGTTCGGGATTTGGGGTAAATAGGACAACCTGTGCCAGCGCAGAGCGTACAAGCTAAAATGCTCACCGTCCCGAATTATTCTCTATACAGTAATACATGCGGCTTCAATTTCAAGTTTTCGCATTCAAACCCTCGGAGAATCCGTCCGAAATCGGAAAATATATCGACCGCTCGGCAATCAAGTGGTATCTAGTGAAATCCCATGACAGAATCGTTCATGGGTTTTCCCGCTCCATGTTTTTCGTGTCAGCCAATGATGTTGCCCCATTTGCGAAGCTTAGCGGGGCAACTCCTTGCACTGATAAGGAGCAAGACCCTGTTTACTTTCTTAAGTACAAGGGCATTGTACTGCGAAGCTTCATATTGCATCTCGATAACGGAAGGGCCTGGGGAAGCTCATTAGCAACTCATATAACTGATATTAATATCTTATCTTGGACTCCTAGCCTGCTCCCTCAATCACTTGATGTCTCGTCCATAACTGATCTCTGATGCATCTACTCAACTAGATCAAACTTGCTTCTCTTGCCGCGGATATCAACGCCGTCGCCATGAGCCGTAATCCACCGAATCCAACGAACTGGGACGACTACCAGTATGGAACATCCTACAGGTCTTCTGGTAGCTCGACTGGCAGGAGGAGTGTCCGGTTTGGTGCCGAAAGCGATAGAGAGATATCCCCCAGTGACACTGGTGATCGAACGGGGGTGGAGTCTGGACTGCGAAGACGTCGGTAAGTTACAACGTGTAGGACCGTGGAGAAGCTTCAAATCCCAAGAACTAGGCGTATTTAGGGGCCTACTTATGGAGGTCCCTTGGACGTAGTCGAAGGAATCCTGCCATTCTGCCTGCCGTTCAGTTCAAAACTGTAGACGAGCCATGCGCTCCCGTGCCCTACCAGTATGTCGAGATCTTATACTAATGCTTGAACTGCAGGTCATCGATAAACATGCACTTGAATGCAATAGGCGAATTCGGGGGCGTCAATTCCATAAACAACTTCGCCAGGAGCTGGCAGCGAGCCGCTGCATTCCACGAAGTCACACCTCAACGGCCAGCCTTTGTGTTGGCTTCCGACTCTGAAGAGCAACGATTTCCGCGGTCAGAAGTCGAACCCAGAACCGATGCCCGCGCTTCTCTCCTTCAGCAACATTTCTTGCACAGGGGTTCCGATGAGGCTATACAGGATGATAGGGATGCCGAGGGCAGCGTCGTCTCTCCCCTGCTACAAGGAAACGATGAGGCTCGCAAATCTCTGCGCAGCTCAGACTTCGGAAGCATAGGGGGGAGTCCAAGAGGAAGAGAGTCTATATTTGGGCTAGCTGGGAGCTATGGAACCTCATACGGCACCATTCGCTCAACGGTCAATGAGTCCTCGATGGCACATGCTGGCCGACTATGGCGTCAACAACAGGAGACTGGTGATAGCTTGCCTGACGGAGAGAGGCCACCGCTCCTTGTTAAGGAAGTTGAACAGGATGGGAAAATCGTTCTGGTTATTGACGGCCAATCTACCTTGCCACAAACTGTCTTCAATTCAACGAACGTTCTCATTGGCATTGGTATCCTGTCTTTGCCGCTGGGCATGAAATATGCCGGCTGGCTCTGCGGAACTATATTCCTAGTTCTGGCGGCATTGGTTACTGGGTATACAGCCAAACTGCTAGCAAAATGCATGGATGTCGACCCAAGTCTGATCACCTTTGCCGACCTTGCATTCATTTCCGTATGTACCTTGGATCTTGCCACCATTCTAATGCATGCTAACGCACTCATAGTTTGGCCACAGAGCCCGAATTGCCACAGGGATTCTGTTCTCGGTCGAGCTTCTCGCCGCCTGTGTAGCCTTGATCGTACTCTTTGCAGAGACCCTCGATCTTTTACTACCAGGAGTCGGTGTCTTGGAATGGAAGATCATATGTGGCATTTTGATGATACCCCTTAATTTTGTGCCTTTGCGTTTGCTTAGCTTTAGCAGCATTTTGGGAATTTTTTCTTGCTTCTGCAGTAAGTTAAACGTGGAGATGAGTACCGGGTGTGGTCTAAAACTGACGGTGTGGTAGTTGTTCTGATTGTTTTCATTGATGGCTTTATCAAGCCAGAAACCCCTGGATCGCTCCGAGAGCCTGCGGAGACGTTCATGTTCCCTAAGAACTGGCTAACTCTGCCAATTTCCCTGGGACTGCTCATCTGTATGATTGAATCATTTGCTACTTGATGGACATTGGCTAACTTTTCCAGCACCCTTTGGTGGCCACGCAATCTTTCCCTCGTTCGTGGCTCCCATCTACTTTATTATGGGTGTAACTAATAAACTCTCAGAATATACCGTGATATGAGGCATCCTCACAGATACGGCACAGCCCTCAA
Organism: Pseudogymnoascus sp. VKM F-4517 (FW-2822); assembly: GCA_000750875.1. Classification (NCBI taxonomy): domain Eukaryota; kingdom Fungi; phylum Ascomycota; class Leotiomycetes; order Thelebolales; family Thelebolaceae; genus Pseudogymnoascus; species Pseudogymnoascus sp. VKM F-4517 (FW-2822). The sequence goes on along the minus strand of JPKA01000410.1, from coordinate 10,172 downwards.
GATCACATTCTCGTTCACCGTAAGCTTATAAGGAATAGACCGAGATCTCCTGCACACAAAGCTGACTTAAGCTGCAGTATCTACTCGATGCACTCACCGCTACTGCCGGCTACCTCATGTACGGAGATGGTGTCCTCGACTCCGTGACCAACAATATAATCCGAACCAGCGGATATCCACAGTCTCTAACCGTGCTTCTCTGCATCTTCATCGCCATCATCCCGCTCACAAAACTACCTCTAAACGCCAGACCGATAGTTGCAACCCTCGAGGCGCTAACTGGTCTCGACGCACGCACAGTCCCCGGCGAGGATTCAATGGTGGGCTGCTCCAAGTTCGGCCGCGGCGTCCAAAAGGTCGCGTTACGAATTGTAGTGATCATTTCCTTTGTCTTTCTCGCAGTCGTTTTCCCCGCATTCGATAGCATCATGGCGTTTATGGGGTCGTGCTTGTGTTTTGCGATCTGCGTCATCCTGCCGCTACTGTTTCATCTCCGGATCTTTGGGAAGGAGATACCGCGGACGGAGAGGATTTTGAATTGGGTCATGATTGTTATTTCGACGATCCTTGCGGTTATTGGGACTATTTTTGCATTCTTACCCAAGTCTTGGATTGGAGCGGAGTGAGTAACTGCATGCTGTGAGCGAGAATATATGCATGCGGATTCACTGTTATTTATTGTTGGTTATATTAGTTTTGGTTAATTTGGTTGGTTATCTGCTGCATTTTCGATGGTTGCGTTGTTACTGCATTGTAAAATATACCAAGTAATTATAGTACATACGAGGCATATGCCCGCAAGTATTCACTTTTGTTTCTTCAAAGCATTTCAGATCAAACACAAGGCCCACTTGAGAAATCTGTTTCGTTTACACTAGCAGCAACCTCTCAGCACTTGATCAGCTGTGCGGTAGTATTTAATCCCCCCATCTTCCGACATCCATCACTTCATAATAATAGCGAAGTTATTCCTCGCCCCTCCAGCCCTTACCTCCACCTTCTTGAACTGTTCCCGCTTAACCTTCGGCGTCAAATCCACCGCCCTCCATAGATAATACACCAACTTATTCGACAACTTCTTGTGCACCTTCACATATCCCAGGCTCGCCAATATAGCCTCCAACCTGGGCTCATCCATGTACCTCGAATTCGACACACATGGTGCCGGCAAGACCAGAAATAACGCCGGAAACACGGTCTGCAGCTCCTCTTCGCTCTCCCCAAGTGGGGTTCGGAGGAATTGCAGGGTTCGCTTCAGCATCTCGCCTCTGGCAATTGCATCAGGTACGTAGTTGAGCACCAAGCTCAGGCTGATGATTTCAAATTTCTCATTCGATAGCTTCGGCAGCGGCCTCTCCATGAAGTCTTGCTGCGTAATGCCTTGGGCCTGGCTATTCAGATCGATGCGCTCGGTGTCGAAGAGCCCGCTCCTCGAGCAGGCATTGGTGGTGCTTAGTGCCCCCACCTCAAGAAGACGTAGCTTCTGCTCTCCGGTCCGCACTTTGAGTGACGGTATTATTGGCTTTAGCCAGTCCATCAGTATCTTGCTGCTATCTCCGCCGCGCTCATTTCCCTGCCCTATCAAGCTTGCGGCCTGGTACTTTTCAATTCCTCCCTGTTTTTGGATCTGCCTTTCTAGGTCTGCGACTTTAATGGCATCTCCGGCTTTCTGCGCTATGGCCTTTTGTTTTTCGAGGGTGTGGTGGGCTCGGATGAGGGTGCGAGTGGCTTTGCTTGAGAGGGAGGGCGGTGGTTTGACGGTTGGTGGTCTGCCGTGGGAGAGGCTTTTAGGTTTCCCGCTCTTTTTCTTGGAGACTGCCATATGCGCTTTAATTTTGTGAGGTTTGGACTTGACTGGCAATTACACGGGATAATTTAAGCATATTAGTAACTTCAATCGTCGGCGGTATCAATTCTCTGAATATCCAAACCCCACCGAGCATCGCGAATTAAATAATGGGCGGTGAGTCTGGCAGAATGACCAAATACAACATTAGCTTCGAATGCGATAAGAATGTTGAACTTTTCGCTTACATGGTGCATGGGGCCGCTAGCGCGCACACAGAAATTCGGACTAAGCGCAAAATTACGGCGCTCTGCAGATATCTTCTGACCTTCAAGTTCTCTCTCGACCACCAACGAATCCGACAAACTTCGACAAAATGGCCCCTCCTAGCAAGACTGGTATGCGATGACACTTCCATCTACTTTTTGCAGGCGGCTATTGCAATATGGCAATGCGATGAGCCCGACTCTCGATGCCCGATAGAGCGGATACTTTTTTCGAAATGGAAAATACACGTTGATTCTTTTTTATCGGGCGTCGAAGAGGAGGGAACATACAATGCACACAAGCAGTAGCAGCTATTGCGAGTTCACAAGAGCGAATGCTGATGCGTTGTAACTAGGTGGTGCCTCCAAGGCCGGCAAGGGTAACAAGAAGGCCAATGAAGCCGCAAAGGCCGCTCTCAAGGGCGTAAGTATTTCTCTTTCTCACTCATTCGCGCAACGCAATGCACCTTTGAACTCCAGGCTGACAATCGCAACAGGTGCACTCCCACAAGGCCCGCAAGGTCCGTCTCTCGACGACCTTCCACCGCCCGAAGACCCTGATTCTCTCGCGCTCGCCCAAGTACCCCCGCAAGAGCATCCCTCACCAGCCCCGTCTGGATGAGCACCAGGTCATCATCCACCCGCTCAACACCGAGAGCGCGATGAAGAAGATTGAGGAGAACAACACCCTCGTCTTCATTGTCAACATCAAGGCCAACAAGCGCCAGATCAAGGAGGCTCTTAAGAAGCTCTACGATATTGACACCGTCAAGATCAACACCCTTGTCCGGTACTTGTGCCCGCTTGATTTAATCCAATGGAGTGAAAACTAACGAGAATCTAGCCCCGATGGATCCAAGAAGGCCTTCGCTCGCCTGACCCCAGATGTCGATGCTCTCGACATCGCCGCCACCAAGCTCGCTATCGTCTAAGCACGTTATGCCGGGTTCGGTTGTTGTGGTTTTGCAGGGTTTGGAGGGATATGAGATTTGTTCGGGCATCAGTGCTGAGGTTCTCGTCGTGGCTACGAGGGGATCTCGATTTAAGCGGGTTGCTATCGAAGGGCATTATTACCCAGGCGTTTCTCCATGGGGGAATGAATGAACATCAAATTCCAACAAGACTTGCAAACCTATGTATTCTGCTGTACCGTTCTGGGTGTGATGTGATTTGATTTGTTGTGTCTAAACCGCATAATTCTATTCATCCTAGAGTGGAACACCCTCCCCGTGACTGTCATGAATGTACACAACTTCAATCACAAGCCCAATCGATCCAGTCATATTTGTAGGCTGATAAATTCATATCCAATGCGCTGCAATGCTCTCTTGGATCATCAATTCTATTCATCCCAGAGTGAAACCTCCCCCATGCCATCATAAAAATACACACCCCCAATCCCACCCCCATCTCACAGTCCCAATCCCATCCATCCCTCTATATCAACACACCCTCTCCCGTAATAATACACCCCGCCCCCAATTCCCCCATCCATATGATCCCATCCGCATCACAGCTCTAACCCCTCATCCCCTCAAGCTGCTTAATAACCAAGAAATTCGCATCCAAAAAGCGATCCACGCAGTTCCTCGCGCACGTCTCCTCGCTCTTATCCAGCTTGCCGCTCTTGATGCTGCCGGTCACACACTTGGTCCAGCAGATGTCTGTGAGGTTGTGGACGGCTGCAGTTCAATCAGCTTCTGTTCTTTCAATCTGCTGTCTGGCAGGTCCAGGTGCTCCGAAGGGAATCCTTGGGGTTGGAGGGGAGGTGGGTTGGGTAAAGTGGTAGAGGGCAGCTGGGGGACGATGGGAAGCGGATTGACGAAGACGATGGGGGATGAGGGATGGAGGTAGTGGAGGACATACACTGCTGCAACTTGCTCTTCTGCGTCTCGTTCTGGATGAACTGCTGGAGCTCCTGCTTGTCGCGCTGGGTCAAGCTGTTGACGTCGAATTCTCCGTTGGCGTCCATTGTATCTTGTTTTGCGGGGAGATTGGTAGGTAGATTTGTTGCGGGTGCAAGGGATTGGATTGTGTGTGTGGTTTGTGGTTGCAACGGGTTGGTGTTTGTATGATGGAGGTTCTGGGCGTAAATTCGGTATGACGGCCGGCTGCGAAGTAAGAATTATTTTGAATCACGTGATATGGAATGAGGTGACAGGGGTATTTGGATGGATCTGTTTGAAGCAGAACGACCAAACCACCACAGATAGGTAAGGATCACCAGAGTCATCATCAATTAGGAAACAAGAAGGTGCAGATCGTATAGTCCAAATATTATTCAAAGCAGCTGACTATCTTATTTAAAGTCTCCAACTATCTCCATCTCAATGAAACTCTGGAACAACACCAAACTTATATATATATATATAGACTTGGTCCCAAAGTGGTGGCTACATCAACAAACGAGTTTATAAGTTTCTGAACAATCAATGTAGGGAGATAATGCCCATCCACACCAAAGAAATTCGCTTCCGTAATACGTAATCCAAAGCTTGCCTGTCATGCGTCGCAAAATCGTAATCATAGTCGTGCGTAAACTTCAAGAACGGTTTTGCTGATGCTCTTGCCCTTGCTCTTGCTCATGCTAAAGAAACACCAAATAGCGTAGATCAGATCAGATGAAGCGCATCCTCCTCGCCAGCGCGAGCGAGAGCAAGACGAATATGAACAGCGAAGCAAGGATAGTGAAGAAGGGGATCAGATTATCGCCGTCCATGAACGGGACCTTGACGTTCATCCCGAACAGACCACACACCAAATTGAGCGGCACCAGCACCGACGCCACCATCGTGATCTTGCTGAGGACCTTATTGGAGTTCGTGCCCTGGGTGATATTATCAATCGACAACTGCGCGAGGTAATTGCTGTGCGAGCGACTCAGCATCTTTTCAAAGTGCCCGAGGTTCGACATCATAGTGACGACGTGGTCCTGGATGTCGCTGAGGTAGAGGCTGATGTCCATGCGCGGGGTGACGTTGTAGTTCTCGTTGCAGCGCTTTGTGAAGCCGCGGAGGACGTCGGCCTTGCCGCCGAGGAGCTTCATGAGGGCCATGACGGTCTTGCGGACGTTGCCGATGGTGCGCAAGAAGTCGTGCATATCGTCGGTGCGCGCGATGAAGACTTGGTCTTCGATGTTGTCAGTTTCGGCTTCGATTTGGTTGATCAGCGGGGCGAAGGAGTCGACGATGTCATCGCTGTGCGGGTTAGTTATTATTCCAAGATGTCCTGGTTTAGTGGAGCTTACATGAGAGCGTAGCAAATCCAGTCGCTGCTAAGAGCGACGTAGTCTTTCAGAGCTGTAATTCTCTTGCGAACAACTCCTACGTGTCGGTTGGGAGCGAAGCTGAAGCTAAGCGTACCCTCGCGGAAGACGATAACGTAGACGTTGAATGGATCCAGCTCAGTGGCACCATTGCCATCTTCATCCGTAATCGTATTGAACGAGCGGAAGCAGGCGAAGTAGTAAGCTGGGAATAGCTCAATCTTCTCGCGAGTCTCTTGTTTCTCGATATCCTCCATTGTCAGGGGATGGATCTGGAAGGCCTTACAGATAGCTCGGATTTCCTCCTCGGTGGGGTTGCTCAGGTTCAACCACCACACGCCGTCGTCCTCGTTCTCGGGGAGGTAGAAGAGGTTGCGGACATCTTCGCCTGGCATGATGAGGTCACCGAATTCAGCAGCGTGGATGGTGGACTCCCACGCAGATGAGAAGAAGCTGAAGCGATTTCCGTCGTAGTGGTCAGTCGTTGGCTTGCCGAGCTTCTCGTCGAGAATGTCATCCATTTCCTTCTTCTCCTCGGGGAGGGAGACAGAGTCGACGATGGCAGACTTGGAAATGCTCGCGGAGGATCGAAGGTCCTTGAAGGCAGTGCGCGGAGCAGGCTGGTTCTTTGGCGGAGTGTGATCACGCTCCTCTTCGGCAATGAAGTTCTCGAGGAAGTCAAAGTCGATATAGAGCTTCCTCTTGTCACGCGGGAAATTAGCCGTGGACTGCGGGAAGCAGACATCCTCTGCAGCAGAGCTGTGGATGGAATCAGCCACGCTAATTCCATCCGTCTCATTCGTATATCGGCGGCTGCGCTGGCTGACCCTGCTGTTGCGTGAAACAGTGCGGTGGATGGATCGATCATCGCCGAGCTTCTTCTGGGCAGCCTCCACCGAGTGATCGCGCTCTCGTCTGCGAGCAGCTGCGAATGCCTTCACCGAGTTTGGCGGCGACATGGCCCTGGAGTCTGCAGTTGGCCTGCGACTACGCTGCTGCATTGGCGATACTCCCTCCCCATCCTCGATAGCATTTTCATTGTCACGGCGAGTATTGGTTCGAGCCAAAGCATCATCAACCCAGGCTAGGTCTGTCCCGGATTCGTTCATCGCTTGGGCACCGTACAAGGTGTCAATCGTGCCTCGTCTGGATCGCGGGGGTCTCTGAACAGAGGCCATCTGGTGGCGATGGTCGTCAAGCTCGGGCACAGGAGTGCTGTATCGGGTATCGTCGCGGTGCATTTCGTAGACGTCCTCCTCGTCAGACATGCTGGGTGCCGTAGCGGTCTTAATTGTCCTAGTTTCGGGTTTATCTTGCCTTCCGTCTCGTATCTTCGTATTCCCCTATATTCGCCTTATTTCTCTCCTTTCTCTCCCCTTTCTAAGGCGGGTCGCAGCGACCGCCCCTATTGCGTAGGTGACAATGTGAGAGTTGTCTCCCCGCACAGGTTGTCCCTGAGCGTCGAGTTAGTTTAGGGCGCCAGCTTATCGTTCCCTACCCCTTGCGGCAGGACGCTCGAGTTGTATATCGTATGCAGAGTTGGTTGTGTTGTTGTCGTCGCTTCGGAGAATCCAATTACGGAGGCTTCTTGTCACCTCCGCAGTAGGCCCAGGACTTTGGACCGAGGAGCGGACGGATGAAGGAAAACTTGAGGAGTACGAGTCCCGCCAATTTGGTGGTTTTAGATATGGAAGGCTGCCGAGGCGCCGGTAGTCAACTCGTAAGTGCGTTGGAGAGAGCGACGGAACTCAAGCCACCCAAATCAAAATCCCTAGGAGATAGTATGGTTGCGTTGGTAAAAGTGTTGGAGTGGTATGGGGTAAGTGGTGACTATTGTCAAACGGACGTCGAAGTTATCGCGATGTGCGAAGGGTTGAATGACGTATCTGATATGGCGAAGCTGGATGTTGCTTGCACGATAGGTGTGTGGTTCAGAGGGACTCTGAGTTGCGTATATGTCTTGGGGTTTTGTTTTTGAGGTTGTTGGCTGCGTAACAAAAGTTTTGCAGTGGTGGCTATTGTTGTGGTAGTAGGGACAGTCAGAGGCGGGATGTGGATTGGTTTTGTCTGGTGAAAGAACTTCGGCAAATGAAGGTCCGAACGGGGACGCAAAAACACAGCCAAGGTTTTGTATAAAATACGGATTCTGATTGGACGGGGGAGGTTTGGTGGGGGTCCACTACGGCGAAAGTTTAGTAGTCTATAGTACAGTAATGTACGATAGAGTACTTGTATTGGACTTTTGCTAGTCTTCAGGTCCATGACCAGCCCTCGCTAGGAAATAGTTGTATGGGCTAGTGAAAAATGAATGCTTCGGCCACGGTCATCGCTCTAAGCCGCGACGATATAGCGGGGTCGCCGAGAGTACTCAAGAATCTTGGAAGACTGGACCGTCAGGATCAACGTCAGTCTGTCTGTACGGAGTAATCTATGTGTATAACAGCATTTTATATGGTTCGACGGCGGCATGGAAATATCAAATGTCCTGACTATAGCAGCCATCGTAGTAATGTGGCGTCGTCGTCTCCTACATCGGCAGTGACAGTGCATTAACTAGTCTACAGTTAAACTATCGTACATACTCCGTACACCGTGCAAACCGTGTAACGCATGTGGGATGGAGACGCCTCCTCCCACTTGAGGCATTTACCTCACCAGCCGCTGGGAGCCGTGGGGTTACAAAACAATACAACACACATACAATAACCACGGCCCAGAACCTCGCAGCCGTATCATACTTACATAACGCATCAAAATAGGCAATGGAAGAGCTGCCAATTCTTCCTTGCATCCACATGCAGCCAGTCAAACGCGCATGTTGGGCATGTATAAAGACACTTGGGCCTTGGCCGGCATGCTATTGGTAGGATGCTCGGGAACCAGCTGGTATCCTGCTGTACTATACTGCGTCGTAAACTCTACTCCATAAACAACTAACAATCGCGATGTTCTCAAGTCATATCATATTGTACGGCCATCTAGGCCATCTAAGCCATTATATAGTACGTAAAAACCCATAAGAAACGCTGCCTAGCACCGTCCACGTATGACTCCTTTACACAGAGCTACCCTGTACTCTCCTCGGCCCAATATGAAAACTCGCCTTGGCCCTCGGACAAGACAGTTCCAGAAAGTCGCACGCGCATGCCAAGACATGTCACGTGTAATCCGTGTGATCGTCACCATCCAAAGGCCACATCAACTTGCGTCTCAGCCTCGTTTGTGGCCTTGTTGATGCAAGGTGCTTTCTCTCTCTCGACAAAAGTTAGCACCAACCAAAACCAAGCCATGGCTGACCAGATCCTCGAGAAGGTTCGCGATGTTGCCGAGGGGCAGATTGTATGTTTATTCCTCGTTAACGCGCGCCGCGTCAATTACAGAATGCTAATGATATCGCGCAGGACTTTGAGGGCCAAAGACTGGCCGAGTTGCTTGCCACGGTCGTGTTGGCTGTAGTGGGGGTACGCGTTTCCGACTCACTAATGGTGGTTTTTACTAATTATATTCTCGTAGGCTATCGCGTTTGTTATTGGATTCGTCCGCCAAGATATCACTCTGGCACTCCATGTTGGACTCGGCGGCACCGCCCTCGCGTTCCTCCTCGTCGTTCCTCCGTGGCCCTTTTTCAACCGGAACCCTGTCCCATGGCTACCAGTCGGAGGAGCAGCGGCGGCGGGCTTGCAGCAGGGGGCAGGAGGTATCGTGGTGGATGGGAAGCATGTCACGACTTGATGGATTGGGCTGGGGGAGTCAACGGACGGGGTTATAGGCATCACAAACAAACAAAATATTCCACCACATCTGCTCTTCATTTTTGATATGTTCTATGCCTAGTACTGATTAAACGCCATGTCATTAGTCTCATTGGTGTCTATGATATCCCGTATCGATATCGGCGCCGGCCGCGTGCGGGCATCATCAGTTTCGTTCGCCCAAGATTGTATACCACCATCCCACGTCAGTGTCGAATATGCAGTCCCGGTCCCATATATTGCTATCGTGCCACCAGGTGCGGGCTCTAGCGGCCGTACTTTTGGAACTCCCAGTCTCTGTTGTCCAGGGGGCAGACTTGTCGGGTCTTCAGCCAGCGCGAAATGCAGTGGAAATGAAATGCGTGCTACGTGCCATGTCAGTTCATGTTTCAAACCAGTCTCCTAGAGGAACTCACGTTGCAAATACCCCAAGCCACCGTACACTCCTCACTTGTTGCTGATGCTTGGTTCGCTTGACATTCTATGCCTATTGTGTGTCAGTTGAGAGAGCGGGAGGACCGGTCAAGGCAACATACATAGATCCATGATGTGGTTTCTGCAAATGGCGCAGTTGTCAACAACAATGTCCCATGCCCACAGAGCGACTGCGTTCCACTAATAATATTTCGTCAGCTTCAGAATCGTAATATATTTCCCCGCCAGACAAGCGTACCTTCTTCACTTCAAAACGCTTCTTGCCATCTACCCCTCCATCCCCGGCTGTTCCCTTGGCCTTGGCCCCACCAGCTCTCTTGACGGGCCCAGCTCCCAAAGTCGACGGCGCGTCAGTCATATCTACATCCGCCATTGTGACGTTTAGGTCGAGGTCGTGGTAGTGGTCGAGGGTTTATTTATATGTTGGTGTGATGCGAGCTTGCGGTTAACTCGAATGAGGTAGTACGGTTGAGCAGATTCGAGTATATTTTAGCCTAGCGTATGAGAGGCGAAATCCTTGAGCTTCAAAGAAATCAAGGACTCTACACCTGTCGAGTCTCTTTTGGAACAAACGAATATGTATGAGGTGCCACTGAACCTCGAATATCGTGGTTCGTCCGGATAAGGCTGGAATCCCAGGATGATTAGACGCCGATGGAATATGCCGC
>JPKA01000407.1:0-12829 GCA_000750875.1 Pseudogymnoascus sp. VKM F-4517 (FW-2822) | reverse complement strand
TGTGTATGGCAGAGCGGACGGGATGCCCAATTCTCTTGAGTCTATGGTCGTATGTAGAAGGTATTTAGATTTAGTAGACTATACCGTGAATCCCTGTGGCATCCGTCTTCATTGCCATAAGACGTTTCATTAGTATGTGCTGCCTCGCTACTGGAAGATGCACCATGGGCTGGGAGCAACGAACCTGACGTAGAAGGTCTGATTTCCCTGCCTCAATTTGCGGAACGAGGCATAGGAGTGGCAGTGTTTTTTGCCAGATTCATCACTTCCACTTATCGCGCATGTTCCGGGGTTGCTCTATGAGCAATGAACCAACGCATTATGGCGACGATGTCGCCGTCACAAAACCTACAACCCTCAGCACCATCCCAAACCCCCCGTTGCCGACGTCTCCACGAGTATTAACGATACCATACTTTCCGCCTTTAAATTGGCCGCTAAACCTCGCCGTTTAGCAGCCCATGTGAAAGCGTCAAGTATAATATCATGGATATCCCAGGGGAGTTCTGCTCCGAGAGGTTTGATCTAGTAGCGAGGAAAGCAACCCTTTGCGACCCCGCCACCCCCCACCCTCTCCTTGCAGGTTACTTTCTTGTAAAGGCTGGTCGTGTTCACCCACCCGTCTAAAGAAAGGGGCTGCAGGAGGATGGAAGGAAGGGATGGAGGACGACGAGCTGAGCGCACCGACCGTTCGTTGTCCCGCTAAATCACATAACCCTTAGGTCCTGGAATACCAATATGATTTCGTACATGAATAGTGCTATCTCCATAGACCTTCCGCTACTCTACTGATATATACACCAATATCATTTTCTCACATATCCTCCTCCATCCTCCCATCCGCGAAACCGCCTCACCAGCGAAAAACCCCCATCCATCTAATCCATCCTATAATACACCCCCCTCTTCCAAATCTGCTAGTATATGCACCACTTCGCACCAAGAACACTTATGTACAACCATTGACTTGAGAGAATTGGGCAACCTGTCCGCTCTGCCATATACAAGCTTATGAAGTTCATTCCATCTAGGCTCCATTCAATACATAAATGTAACGTTTGGTTATCAATTAGTGGGTTTTGGGGTTTAGGTGCGTGGGGTATACAGAATTCAGAAATATATCTCTCATTCATCACTTAAATTCATACTCTGTGGTGGTATTATTTTAATACTATGCCAGGGATGAGTAATTCAAGAAGCACTAATGCTGTTTTTGTGTCCTCAATGAGGTAGGAGAGATATGTTGCCACTGGGAGCTCCATCGTGGAGTCGAACAACTATTCCATCGCTCTCCTAGAATGAGTAATTCGCCTTTTGACCTTCGCAAAAGGAACTTTTGCTACACCTCTCCTGCCTAATGCGTCTATTTCCCATTAGATTAGGTGGCGTGAACAACAAGCACGATTGGGGTTTCAAATGGAGTGTAACGTTCCGCAATATGGGCCTAAGTACGTGCCGATCATACATAAGGATCGACAAAATATGATCCTTAGAAGAGACTTCGCCAAAATATGCTTCTTATGGAGCAGAAGAGGCTTCGCGTGGTTTAAATGATCTAAGGGCCTTGGTTCCCCGCAATTTAGGGACCAGCTCACTCAGTGATGTCACTGTAGTGGATCTAAAATGTGGTGCTATTTCCACTTTTGAATAGACCGCAAACCCTACCAGATAGCCGCGATGCCGGCCATTGTGATTGACCTAATAACCGCAACGATGATAACACACCTTGACACCAATATACACAAACGGGTGGTAACCCGAAGATAGCACTCGTCGCCGACGCCCACGGCGGAGAGGGTGACACCTACGGCAGTAGCAGTGGCAGCAAAGGCAAAGGTTGCAGTGAGGTTGCTAGCGGCCATTAGGATGATTGCTATGCCGTGAGCTGAGTCGCTTTGGAGATGAGTATAGTTGGACGATAGTATAAAAGCGGGGATGGTCGACTGTTGAGGTTTCACTGCTTTACTTAGTTTACGCAGCTAAATTAGTAGTTTTAGGATTTATGTGTGAATATACTTTTCATTCATAATAACGAGTATATATATGGCTTGAAAGCACCCTTCTGTAGTTTATTTTTCACGCTTCATTCCTTACAAACTGACACGCCAACGTCAAACCGCATACTTACTACTTCTCCCTCTTAGGAACAACCTAAACATGAAGCTCACTACGGCCATCGCAGCTCTCGCACCCGCTGCCTGCCATGCCCTTGTTGGAAATAACTGGTCGTTTGAAAATTCTCCTGATGGCGGCCTCAAAGACATCACCTTTCCAATGTTGCTTACCAATGCACCGCATGAGACGCAGTTCTACTTTGCCCAGCAATTCAACTTCGGCGGTACAGGGGCTATGGGATATACGGGGCTGCAACCAAACCCAGACGCAGATGGGAAAGCCAAGATTCGAGGAGTTTTCTCCTCATTTACGGCTGGCACAACAACTACCGATCCAAATTGCCACGACGGCGCTGACGGTGGGCCTGGAGTCAGCTGTGGGGTAATCATGAACGGGAACTATTCTGACAAGATTATCATGGTTGTTGAGCATAAGTCAGGCACAACTTGGCAGGGAACCGCTGTGGATACTGTGACAGGAGGAAGCATACACGTAGGGTCGTGGACACTTCCAGCAGGAACTACAGGTATTCTATCAACTCAGATGGGATTTGTTGAGGACTATAAGGGAAGCGATGGAGCTGGATGCAGCGCTATGCCGAAGACTGAGGTTTCCTTCTTTAACCCTACTACGACTACGGCAGGAGCTGGAGCTGGCGTTGTTCAAAAGCCATACGAATACGGTGACTGTACTGGCAAGGCTGGATTTGTTGTCACGGAACTTGAAGGTGCGAGTGGGTGGAAGGTGGCCGTGGGATTCACATAAGGATATGTTGACAGGACAGTAGCAACTTGCTTGCTCTAACTGTATTGAAGCAAATAGGCAGGCCGAAACAATTAGGTTATTTAGTGTAAGCTAGTGGGCGGCTCGGGTTAATTTATACGCCGTAGTTTGCAGGCTACGGAGCGTACTACCAAGGAAGTTCCAACACTATTATATCAGGATTCGCACCACCCCACAGTTTCCGAGATCAACAAACCATCAAACCCCAAAACCAATTCAACCCCAAGAATCATTTTAACATAATAATATGCCAAGGCCTATCCCCATAAATTGTATGTCCAAATCAAATATAAATCCGTGAATGCAATATTAACGTGGACTTTTCGCAGCCTGGTACGTTCATTTAATTGGTATCCATTAAGCAATTCCTTTCATGGCTTGACGAGATTCTAGTGCTACCTGTCGAGATCGGAAGATTAAATGTAAGTTTAAAGGAGCCCTTCAACATTTATTGTTCACTGACTAGGCCTATAGGTGACGGTAGTCTGCCGGTTTGTCTGAAATGCCAAAAATCCCAGAAGGCGTGCTGCCGGCCAGGCCAACAACTAAAATATGTCATGCACAGCGCAGACCCAACACTCCAGCGTAACTTAATTTAAATTCAAAAAGAGCCAACAGTTACTAAAACAGCCGCAGAGTTAGTGATCAAAGCCGAAGAACTTCGAGATGAAGTGACGCAGCAGAACCAAAACAAAGACAACTGGGACGTACTTGAAGCAAAGTCGACTGTAACCAACAACTCCGAAATCGCTCTCCAAAACCCAGTCGTCGCTGCCCTTTTTCAGCACTATATAGACTTCCTTGCGCCATGGTACGACCTTAATGATTCCCAGAACCTCTTCACCACTCTAGTCCCAGCACGCGCCCTAGCGACCCCCATCCTCTTCAAAGCCCTCATTGCCTTCTCAGCTTGCCATAAAGCGGGAACATCCAGCACATACGACGGCATAGGTGCGATCTATCACGCGTCGTGCGTGCGAGACCTTCTCGCCGCACTTGGTGATGCCAGTGGTGAATTGCAAGGAGACTACCTGGCGGCAACATGCCTTCTTAGATCCTTCGAGATCCTTAGCCGTACAGTCATTCTTATCTCCCATCTCTGATATGCTAGATCCTAACAGACAACTCTTCTAGGAGGCACCAGACATCAGCAGCATCTTCTAGGTGCCTACGCCTTTGCGACCAGCGGGCCGATCGACCTCAGCGTTCGGGGCTATCCCCAGGCAGGGACGTGGAATTATCTACGAGAGGAGATCACAGTCGCCCTCGAGTGTCGCCGGCCTGTGCGGATTAGCAGTCCGTTTGAATTTGTGCCTACTTGGGACATGCCAGACGATATGTGGGCGAATGCCATTAGCCACATTCTTGCAAAGATCGTCAACTTCTTCTTTGAAGAAGAGACAGGCGTGGGGACGCTCGCGATGAGCACGGCTCTAGGAACACTGGCTAAAGATGTCGCATCTTGGCGAGCACATTTACCTAAAAGTTTCCGCCCGTTTTCTATGGCGCCAAAACTTGGGAATCCATTCCCTTCGATTTGGATGGTCCAGCGTTGCCACAGTCAGTATTACACGTGCCCTTCTAGTTTTCACATAATTAAGCAGATCTATAGTTGCCGGAGCACAGTACTGCGCCTTGGCTGAGATATTGCTTGCTTTATCAAGGCAGCATCTCTCAATGTCGGCATCTGATACGATGGCCACAGAGGATGATGAGGCCTGTATTCGTGACAAGGCTCTAGAGGTTTGCGGGTTGGCATATACAAATGATAACGTCGCTGCACGAGTCAATGCTTTTGGCCCACTCGCATTTTGTACATATTTACAGCTCCGCACTGTACCCAAGGGCCAAGGCTAACCGGTACATAGGTGGTAGATATCTAACGGAAGAGTCTCATCGCAGTGGGCTCATCGACATGTTACTCGATTTCAACATTCCAACTCGATGGCCAGTACAGCCCATCATCCAAGATTTACAAGAGCATTGGCAGTCGATTGAAAATCCCTAGATTACGCCGAGATTTGTAACGATAACTAAATTTGCAAGCTACCAATGCTAAGATCTACGAGCGGAAGCCCCGTACGCCGCGCCTAAAAGTCCACGTCCAACCGATCTTTCTGGTCAAAATCATACGCATTACCATACTTCCCCTTCAAGTATGTTGCTAGCACCTCCTCCTCAGGCGAAAATGTCGCCTGGACTTGCAAGTCCGAGCCATGTTTCTCGATATCTGCTCTTAGGTCCTCCGAGAAGTTGATAGTCATCGCATTCCTAATGTATAGTTAGCCTACGGTCTTACATGCATGTGTAGCGTCATGCATATGAGACACTCACCGATACCACGGCGCAAAATGGATCATGGCGAGCATAACCCTCACCTCATCCGTCCAATTCGGCATCCCCCCATGCCACAGCCTCAAATCCCTCAATACAATACTCCCTTTCTTCACCACTGGCTGCAGCCCCCCACTTACCTTCCGCCTCTCTTCTAACACCTCCTTCCTAATCCGCCCACTCGCCCGTTCTCCATGCTCCCCCTCCTGAGCCTCTTTACTCGTCAGCGCATGCGTTCCAAGCCATACTTCCGTACTCCCGTTCTCCACTGTCATGTCCACCAGCGGAACATTTACGATGAGCGCGAACGGCGACCCCGGATGTGCAAAGTCTGCGTCTGAGTGCGTCGGCTGCGACTGTGGCTCTATTTCTGCCGTGGGCGGCATAGCCGAGTTTCCCGACAGAAAGGATAGACGGGGACGAGGGCCTAGCACAGAAGAGGTCACTTGGGTGGCAAGCGGATTAAGGAAGATGTCGCGGTCGAAGAATTTACGGACGAGTGGTGGGTCTTGCTGAATGTTCCTAGATGGGTCAGTAGTGATCTTGCTACGTTTGTGGGTGAAGGAACCTAACCCTCGATTATAGTTGTACGGACTGTCTTCTGCGACTTGCAATATCCGGGCATCGGCCACCATCTTCTCATTCAAAAAGTCGAGTTTTGAATGTTCGATTGCGTTCTCAAGGACGACCAGGCCATCATGATGGAGCGCCCGATTTGCGAGCTCGAGATTTTTCCAACTCAAGGCCCCAGCGGCTTTCTCTTCAGGAGAGACTTGCACAATTTTGGGAGGTGGGGAGGCGGAGTGTGCTGCGCTGGGAGAGGTGGAGAGGAACCTCATGGTTGGAAACATGAGTTGAGATTTTTGATTGACTCGAGAAACTCTGGCAAACATCTTAAAAAGATAAAGCTAGATAATCTTAAATCGTTGGATTCAACTTTTTGCTTTGAAATCAGGAATTTGATACTTTATATACCCATCTCACAGAGCTTGACTGGCCTATGGTAAGACGAGGTGGTTTCCTTCGCCTACGCTTACTTCTTTTGGTTTAGTTTCCCGAAAACGTGGGGTAAGAGAGAAGGGACCACGATGAGATACCTTCCGAGTAAACCTGGATTTGCCGCATTTCCGGAAGTCTAGTGCATCTTCTCTAACTTGTCCCAGATGGGTTCTGATTGTATTGTACATATAGTATGGTGGCATATGAGACACGGCAGAATTTGGACCACATCGCAGCCGTTAGTTACCTTACTTCTTCTTGTGCTGGTTTCCTCCATTCTTCCACAAAATTACCCATCCATACCGGCTTCCTCAATTGTGTTATTCGCCTCCATATCCCCACCCCATCCCTACCTTAGTCGTCTGAGATATTTAATGGTGAGGCAGAGAACAGACCTAGAACGTACCTTTACGTAGTAAATTGTATGTAATGTGACTTAACGTTATAAAATGAGAGGAAATGGAAATATAAGGGGTCCGTGAGCGGTACGATGTCTTAACCGAATTCTGGGTCATTTCCTCGCCATGTCTCGTCCCATTACCCCAGACATCATGACTTCCTCATCAGTATCCTCGATTCTAGAAAGCCTTGCTACAGCAGGAAAGGCGTTTGAGAAGAATGAAGCTGGCGCAAGAGAAGCTCTTATCGAAAACAGCCGTGCACTGGTCGCCGCGGTAGAGACTCCGAGCGAGTTCATACAGCACAGTTTCTGGGCCGAGGTGAGCTTTATGTGAGAGTATCTTCTTGTAACAATCCTCCTAACAATGCATAACAGCCGGCCATGTCCGCCAACATTCGCCTTGCTGTAGACGTTAAGCTTTTCCAACACCTAAAGGATGCGGGTGACACCGGACTTAGCGCTTCAGCCCTGAGTGAGAAAACTGCCGTTGACGTTGTCTTACTACAACGCCTAATGGGACATCTCGTGGCTATGTATCTTATTACATGTCACAATGGAGCGTTCTATGCCACGACGCTGAGCAACGGCCTCGCGCAGGAAAACTACCAACAGTGCATTTCCTTCTGCTACGATGTGGGAAGGCCATCTTTCAACGGCTTCCCAGAGTTTTTCAAGAAAACTAAATATAAATCCCCTGCATTAGGCGGGACTGACGGCCCCTTTCAAGATGCGCACAAGACCCAGCTCCCGTTCTTCAAATGGCTACTCGCGACGCCACTACATCGCCAGCATTTCGGCTCTTTATGAGCGCGTATCGTGACGGTAAGGCGAATTGGTACGATCCAGGCTTTTATCCCGTGTTCGAGCGTATGATCACGGGTTTTGATGCCTCTGCTAGCGAAGTCCTGCTCGTAGATGTTAGCGGTGGAACGGGCCACGACGTCGCAGCATTTGCAGCGCAACATAGCCCTCATCCGGGCAAGATCGTGCTCCAGGATCGGAAGCCTACCATCGCTAGCCTCATGGCTAGTAGTGATGAGCAACCTTTCGAAGTGCAAGCCTGCGACTACTTCACGCCACAACCCATCAAAGCTGCGCGCGCATATTTTCTCCACTCCGTTCTCCATGACTGGGGTGACGAGGATAGTGTCAGGATATTAGAGAATCTAGTGCCTGCGCTGAAGAGGGGGTATTCTAGGGTTTTGCTGAATGAGATCATGGTTAGTAAGGAGAAGCCAACACTGGCGGCAACGAGTATGGATATGATGATGCTGGCGCATTTTGGTGTTAGGGAAAGGACGGAGTCGGATTGGAGGGCCATTCTGGAGAGAGCCGGGTTGAGGATTGCTAATATTTACACGTATCCAGGCGTCGCGGAGAGTTTGATTGAGGCGGAGTTAGTTTGAGGGCGTGATTATACAACGGCCTCTATAAGAACCTCTTTTTTATGAGACAGTCTCCTTTTATGTCCTATACCCCTTCAAATCCTCGCACGAGTTGCTTCCCTATCTGTAATAGACCACCCTTTAAGTATTCCAAGAGCCCTCTAGATACACTAATGATGTCTATGATGTATTTAAATCCTGTAGGAGTCTAATACATTGATCTACACCTGTCTGGGACTCTAATGCGGTAGATTCGGAAGCTGTACCCTTATGCACCGACTTACTCTGTTCTTCTATGGCTATAAACTGGGTACGTATCTGGTGATATGCTGTAGAACCCAGTTGTCCTCCTACTGTTTTATGCCTAATCTCGAGTGCATGGAAGAGAGTCCTAGCAGCCTCTTCAATCTGGCCATCCTTCATATAAATTTCAGCTAGCAGCCACCGTGATTTTACCCTGTCTGGGTGATCGTTGCTGAGGTACTTGTCTTCTAAGTTGCTAAGTTGCTGAAGAGCTTCAATAGCATTTGAAGTCTCGCCGAGTTCTTTGAAATTCTGGGCAAAGTCGCGAAGCCTATACATTGAATGAAGCAACTCTACTTCGAGACCATTAATGTATTTTATATCGGTATCGATGTTCGCACTAAGAGAGAAATGATGTTTCTCCTTAAATCCAAGCGTTTTCTCCATAGACTGGACACGATGTATAAGCTCAGCGGCCTTTTCAAACTGGCCATTCGAAAAGTAAGCTTGAACGAGTACACGCTGTAGCAACAGTTGGCTGAGGTTACTGCCTACAACCACTCCCCTAAATTGGGCAGTCATATCGTAAAGGAGCTTAATTGCCTCTTTAGACTGGTTATCCATGAGATAAGCTCTCACGAGTATGAACTGTGGCACTAGCCCACTCGATCCATTTTCCGCCTTCTCTATGGCAATGGCTTTTTGAAGACGCTTAATAGCCTCTGTACCATCGTTGTTAGAAAGGAGATTCCGAGCAGCTTTGTACTCTAACCCTAGTTCGTTAGGGTCGCCATGATATGCAAGCACAGCTTCTTGTATAATAATAATAATATTCAGAAGTTCTAGAGCCTTGCTAGGTCTTGATAGAGCCGAAAGATTGCCTGTGTCTAACATCGACAGCTGCACTAGAAGTTGACAATTAGAACCCAGTGGTTCAAACAGGTTTTGCATTAAACGAGGAAGCGTAGCATCGTTGAGTTCGTCGTAGAATAGCTTGCTGCATTGGAAATGGATTTGTTTCATCTGTATCCGCGGGAGACGTCCGCCTCGTTCCGATTCTTTAGAGACATATACCAGTAGATGTAGCCGTAGGTGATCGCGGTATGGCTGCCAAGTATTTGGATGGTAATTCGACAGAGCAAAAATAGAGCCAGTCGTTTTCCAAAGCTGCTCCTTTTTTCTCGCATCTTGACGAACAGTAATCCAATCATGAATGAGTGGATGCATTGAAAGGAGTACGAAGCCCCTAGACTTGCTCTTCTTCACGAGAGCAAGCAACACAAGTCGGTTGCACGCCATCTGGAGCCGAAAGGGGTCCCAGGTTGGCATCGACGCCTGCATAAAGTCTGGCAGCTGATGAACATGCCAAGAAGAAAGGGCGTATTGACTGTTGATTAGTGACTCGTCGTCGTCGGACTTTTTGGCACACTGGGCACCTTCCCATGCATCTTTAAAGAATCTAACTGGAAAACCATTGTAGTGAAACTCTGACAGAATATCAAGCAAATCTAAAGCATCACGCGAGTTCTCTGTGCTAGAAGATTCTAAGGCTACAGCTAAAACTTCAAAAGCTGCGTAGACATTATGGTACCTTGCTGGCGTTCGGCTTGATAGAGGGAGCTCGAGATATCGCCGGCGATTCCTTCGATATAACTCTGGGTACTGACTGAGAGAACAGTCTTCGTGAGCAATAACGGCTCCTGCTTGTATTATTGCAAGGGTATGTGAGCCTAATACCTCAATAACTTTCTTTGCGGCTTCCTCGTTGGTCGCCTGAAACTCTTCGGGAATGTGTGCCTCCTTAAAGAGCAGACTAAGGCAGTCTTTTTCATCCAAACAGTCGACTTCTTTTGTTCTTCCATATCTATGACAATCCAGCAGGCGTGAGGTCATTAATATAGCACCACGATTTCCCGATGGGAAGTACTGGGTGAAATCTGTGCCTTCGTGATCGGCATTGTCAAGAATAAGTAGCCAATTGCGTGTCTCATTAGCGAGCAGGAGACACACTTCGTCGATGCTCTTAGCTACTGAACTAAGCTTTGCAGCAATCGCGAGGAACCCCGACCTAGCGGAGGATTCACTGCTAACATCAACCCAGAAGATGCCCCAGAACCTATAGTTCATTAGCTAGATCAATTATAAGGACTTCACGGGACTGCTTACTTGCCGCGAACTTGCGTTGCAACTTTTAAGCAGATTTCGCTCTTGCCAAGTCCTCCCATCCCGGTAAGAATGAATCTCCTCTGCCGCTCTTGGGGGGTTTGGTCATCATCTGGGCAAATGACTTCTCTGATACTTTCCAGAATTTCACCACGACCGGTAAATGTGTCACACACAGATGGCCGATGAACAACCCAGAGTTCGTCCCTTGGTAAGGGTTCCTGAGTAGGCTCTGTCCATTCTAATTAGTCATATTAACTGCTATTATTGTTTCCTACGTACTACGTTGTAACAGCGCCTTCTCAAGCTGTTCTGCAATCAATCCCGAGACGTATCTACAGGTAGAATGGTCCATGTCCAGCTTGCAAATCGTGCTGTGATTAGCATTTAGCCCTACAACCTTCTCTTGGTCTCCATGAAGATTCAAAGTCGCAGACGCCTTGTCAACAATCTATTTCATCTCCGTCAGCAACTCCGCTCGTTAGAGGTGGTACATGGCATCTCCGAGAAAAGCTTACCACACCAAGTTTCTTATACGACATGCGCTCATAAAAGCTAATCACCAAGCAGTTCCTAGGCAAGTGCCTCGCGTTCACGAATCTCCTCGCGGCATCAGCCGAGTTCTTCTTCAGCGCCTCGAGGAGGTCATCGGTCGGTTTGCGCAACACCGTCCGCACAAGCTTTGCCGCGACACTTCCGACACCAGCATAGTTCCCGCCCTGATGCGGCGTGGCGAAGAACACAAGCAGACATGTTGCCTCGGCGACCCACCTGTGCTGCGTGTCGATGTTTGCCTCGACTAGTGCCTGTTTCACCACCAGCCCGCCGAGGCTGTGGCAGAGGAAAACGAGAGGTCTCCGCGGCTCCTCCTGCTCATGCTGTTAGGATACTGCACGTAACGCAGGTCTGGATACTCACCTTACACACTAGGTTGAGCCAGTGAAGCAGGTCCCGTGCAAGGTCATCGAGTTGTGTAGTTGCCGCCCCGATGGCGGGGCTCGAATCATACGAGAACAGCATGTATCGAGCAGGCACTAGGCAGTCCGGGAGATGATCTATGAGCCATGTCTGATCGTTATGTGTCCATGTGTCTGTTGCATGAGTTCTGCTGTTCCTGTAATTAAGACCGTGGATGGCGACGATGCTTTGAACCATGGGTTACTTCTGAGCTTCTCTTCTCATATCATCAAACAGTAGCGCAACGTGGGTAATGTACTCAACTGCGGCAGCGACCGGATCCCCAGATGCAGAGGCCCTAGAAATATCGTGCATCCCAAATTCATTCCACGTCGCCTTGTTTGCCGCCAGGCCGTTCAAGTTTTCCATTCCGGTTCGAGTTGCGTCGCACGCAGCCTTGCGCGCTCTTGCGCAGTTTCGTGCACGCCCAATGTCCTTAGGCCTCTCTCAAGTCTTCAAGACTAAGTGAAAGCGGGCAGCAAAAGGTACACGCCGTTAAATGTAAGAAGAGAGCATAACATGACGGCAAATACCCATACTCTCTGCTAAAGTCCTGGAAATCTATGTCTGAGCAAAGAAGTCCAACGAAGCGGGGGCTGTCCTACGTTCCCTTTGATGCTGGCGTTCGCTTCGGGCAATGACATGGGTTGGACTCAGCCACCCAACAGACAATGCGAGCAATGTCGTTAAATTGGCTCGCATGCGCTGTGAAAGGCTATGCATGTGCGTTTGAGACTAGAATCCTTCGTGGGGAATGGCTGCTCTGTTAAGAGCGGCGAGGCTCACCTATTATTGTACATATATATATATATAATGTAGCATTGTATTATTTCGAAACTTCTAAAAAATAAAACAATATTCAAGGTAATGGTATTTTGGCCATACACTAACGTATTTCACAAGCGAGTGGCCCACACAAGCAAGTGGCCTACATCGAAACTTCTAAAAAATAAAACAATATTCAAGGTAATGGTATTTTGGCCATACACTACTCATAATAAAATAATAATATAATTATATTCCCCTTCCCCCCTTTTCCCTTCCCAGTTCGTGCAAACTATATAATATATTTTCACAACCTCTATCAATTGTAATTGAATCCTCGTGCCTTGCACATGTACGGGAGTTATGGCCCATAATACTACATATGCCACAGCGCTTCCGTCAGCCTATAGAACCTACCTGCCAACTACGCTCACTTGCCACCTCTGTACAGACTTGAGCTTCTACCTCAGCACTCTAAAGCATATCCTCTCCCTCTCGTACGGAGAGACTACCCCCTTGCATTATACGCCTCTTGCTCTTCTTTTCCCTCCTCTTTTTCTGTTCATTTGCAGCCTGTAGAGCCTTAACTTCTGCCTTAAGTAGAACAGCAGAATGCATCATTATTTCCGCCCCTTTAACAAGGTAGCTAACAGCATTATTAATTAAGGTAGGAGAGCTATTCTAA
>JPKA01000402.1:0-26554 GCA_000750875.1 Pseudogymnoascus sp. VKM F-4517 (FW-2822) | reverse complement strand
CCCCATCCCCCCTCCCGAACACGGCCCTAGCCCTCAACTCAGCCACCGCCCGATCCAGCTCCAGCTCAACACTACAATGATTCCTCACCCTCCCCAGCAGCGGCCACGTTGCTCTCTCTCCCGCCTCACAGGCCCTCACCATAAACCCCGGCGATGGATTCTTCAAGATAGCCACGAAATCGCGATACTCGACCCTCGGCAAGATGGTGATATCGCCCGAGTACTTCTGAGACAGCATGTTTCGCGCCTTATTGCAGATATTCGGCAGCACGCCCAACTGCGCCAGGACGTGCAGGCGGTGCAGGGCTTCTGACTTGGCGAGGCGGGTGAACGGAGCGAGGACGGGCGCGAGGTGCGAGTTTAGCTTGAAGGCGGAGGGTTGGGAGAGGCTGGGGGCGGAGGAGGAGAGGAAGGGCACGATGTGCGGGTTCACCTGCGAGACGATGAAGTGGTTTACGTTGAACATCTCGGCGAGGCTGGTCATGGGGAGGTCGTTATCGACGCTGCCGTCGATCCAGCGGAGGGGGGTTGGGTTCCAGGGGGAGTGCTCGCCGGTGACGGGGTTCTTGGCGAGGATGTGGGCTGAGGAGAAGACGAAGGGGACGGAGCAGGAGGCGGCGACGGCGGACCAGATGAGGACGTTGGGGCTGGTGATGTAGTTGAGGAGGCGTGGGAGCTCGTAGATGGAGGAGGGCGAGACGCAGATGTTGAGGATGCGGCGCGTGCGGTTGTAGGCTTCTTGGAAGGTCATGTCGCCGAGAAGCTCCTGCATCACCTGGGTGAGGTGCTTGATGTCTATCCAGGCTCCTTGGGTGAGGAGTCGAGCGACGTGTTCCAAGGCGCCCTCTTCGCGATCTTGTTCTTCGAACACGGCAAGATTTCCGTGGGGAAATCCTCGCAGCACTTCGGGAATCTCTTCGTCCGTGCGTGTGCACAGCACGGAGCAGACTATGGAGCCTGCCGACGCCCCAGAGATGATGCGCGGAAGCAACTTCTCCTCAAACAGTGCTTTGAGAACGCCAATATGGTACATCCCCAGCGTCGCCCCGCCGCTGAGCAGCAACGCACTCCTTCCAAACGCCTGTCGCGCAAGCACAACCTGCTCCATTATATCCTTCGTCACCAGCCCCGCTGGCAACGCCCGCTCGTCCGTCCTAGCCAACTTCTGTATCGTCTCGATCGTCGCATCAATATAACTCTCGATCAGATCCTTCGTCCCCACATGCGAATGCTGATATAACTCCACATTCCCCATCCCCCCCAGCCCACGGGATAGAGACGTCCGTACAAGATACAGCATACGCCTTATATCTCCACTCGCCCGCGCCTCATTCAAGAGATCCAACCGAGCCTGGATCAGCGGAGCGTCAAATTCGGAAGACTCATTGTCCATCTTCCACGCCTCGTTTCCCTCGAGTATATCTAGCTCCCGCGCAGCAGCCCGCCATTCTTCGACCCGCGTGGCGTCGCGCAGCCGCTGGGTTACGAGGTGGATGTTTTCGGCTCTGTTCTGGGCGGCCAGCCGCTGTTCGGAGGTGAGGCCATCGCGCAGGTGGAGGACGGCCGAGGTGAGGTAGGTACTGGAGGCTTGGGCGAGGTGGGCGAGCTGGGGGAGGCTGCGTCGGGAGCGGGAGGTGTTAGCGGTCTGGGGTGTGGCGATGGAGTCAACCCAGGTGGCTGCGGAAGAGTGGTGTGTAGGAGTGTCGAGGAGAGGGAACATAATGCCCCATGGGCGAGCGTTCGGCCGTGGTCGTGTCTGTCTAAGGGTGCCGGTATGTTCGTCGTCGGCCTATAAATTCATCTTCGTGGCTTGTGCCTTTGCGTTTCCTGTCTTCCCTTGGGACAAAGAGTTGCCAACATAAGAAGAGACTAGGACTGTAGATGAAATGGGGAGAAAATGATGCTTAATACACGAGAATTTATGTAGTTCCATGACCTACTGAGAGAGAAAAGGCTTCCTCGGCCTACTACCATCATCTTGCAGTCATCATCGTTGGCGTTGGCGTCTTTCACATGTCTCGTGATCACAGGGCAGCTACCACGGTGTGCGAACCACCAAAGTTCCCCCCACGGCCCAGCGCTGATCGCCCTAAACGAGGACCCGCCGGTGCCGCCGAAACCACAATTGGTTCCACACTATCAAGATCTTGGATGGCAAAGTCCAGATCTAGCAACCGGATTTCACAAAACCCCACAGTGTCAGGCCACCGGAATTGGCCAGATTTCCATGTTGGGAGTAATTGGAGTAATCTTTGTTCCCGCTCTTTAATCAATGAGTTAGGATGTTCGTTTGGCAGATCGGGGGGAAGGATGGGGAAAGAGAGATGATACTGAACTAAGACATATCACCACGCTATTCGACGGCTCTAGAGTACTCCATACTCCGTTCTCTGTATGCCGTGTATAACATCCTAAAAACCCAAGTTTTAGCCACATAAAATCATTGCTTATGATTATCTACTTCCAATTTGTGACTGACTCCTGTATAGTATCGGAGAACACTATAGAGTGTTGTTGTGGTTGTGATTCAGAAGGGTTAGGTCAACTTGTGCAGCATGGATTTCATAGGCCTCGGCTTTAATCCTCAGGCATCAACATCCCACAGCATTCAATCACTGGGGACACACCTAGAATAACAAGGAGTGCGTTTAAATATACTCGTATAAACCACTCAGCACGGGCAAGTTGCTGTACAAAATCCCAGTTTCAATTTCACAAATCTCCAAATCCCCACGATAATTTCGGGCAGCGGCAACGTGGAGAAGGCGCCCTAAGCTCCATCCCCAACCCACATCGGAGATCAACTACAGTACGCCGCTACAACCGCCTGCCACAGCCGCTGCCGCCGTACGGTCGTCCGTTCATCCTCCCCTCCCCCTCTCCTACCTGCGCCCTCTCTCCGATCCGACCCTCTTGAGAATGCCCTTGTTCGGTGGACATCATAGGTCCAGCTCTTCGACTGCATCTTCCGGACAACAGAATGCGTCAGGAGCCACGTCGAATCTTCTCCAAGCTGCGCAAGTTCTAGGCTCCGTGGGAACGCCATCTGTGAGTACTCGGACCACTGCGGTGGCTACAGCCACAGCTCCTGCAGCTCCACCAGCCAGTCTGTATCCGTCCCCCACAGCCTCCTCCCACACCTTCAATGCGGCAGCCCAACCAGCCGCCCAACCTCCCAATCACAGCCCCGCGCAGACCAACCTGCCCTCTAACGCCGTGATGTCAAACCCAGCCGCTCCCAACAACGCGCAACACTTTGAGACGCCGCGGCGACAGCAAGGGTACGCGCGACACCCCGACGAGCTGCACCTGGGCGACGCAGACGGCGCAGCTGCACAGAAGGGTCCCCTCTCACCACGCGACTACGGAGCCGCAGGAGCACCGCGTATAAACCTCGAGCAGGCCACGCCCGAGACCTCAAACTACCAAAGCAACCTCCCTGGCCCTCTCCAGAGCGGAGGAGCTACCCACAGGCCGCCAACCCTGTCCTCGAACAGCACCCCCTCCGTGCCCGGCCTGCAGACTACAATGCCGGCCGACCCATTCGCGACGCCGCTGCGCTCGAACCAGAACCTCTCGCACAACTACTCGCGCTCCAGCCCGTCGACAGCCTACGATGGACAGCCGTACCAGCCGTACACGACCGCGCCCGGCGGCGGATCGGAGCTCTCGCAATTCTCGACGCCGAGCTCGCTGAAGTACGCGCCAGGTCAGCAGAGGAATGTGTCTAATACACCGCTTGGGCTCGCGGATATCCGACCGCGCGCGGACTCGACGCTGTCCGATGCGGTGCTGCCGGGTGCCAATCCGTATTCTTACGATGGCGCGAATGCGGTGCCGACGAACAGCAATTATCTGGCTCCATGGGCGATTTACGCGTTCGATTGGTGTAAATGGCCGTCGCACAATAACGACGCTGGGAAGGTTGCCGTAGGGAGCTACCTTGAGGATGGGCACAACTTTGTAAGCCTGCTGTGTTTGGGTCTGCTTCTGCTTCTTGTGCTAACGTTATTTTGTAGATACAAATCCTCGAGACATCGATCAAGCCTTCGTCACCGGAGCCGTACTCGGCATCCGCCCCAAAGTACGGTCTCGAATTCTCGAAAATCGCAGAGGCTACCCATTCATACCCCGTTACACGCTTGCTATGGGAACCCCCATCTTCCCAGAAGCAGTCGACGGATCTTCTGGCGACATCTGGTGACCACCTCCGATTATGGTCTCTCCCAGCAGACATTTCCATGTCTAGCCACTCCAACTCCATAACCCGCTCTTCGAACCACGGACAGTCTCAGCCTCCCAGCAAGCTCACCCCGCTAGCTCTGCTGTCCAATTCAAAGACGCCAGAGCACACAGCTCCACTTACATCCCTGGACTGGAACACCGTCTCTCCATCTCTCATAATCACCTCGAGCATAGACACCACCTGTACCATCTGGGACATCCCCACCCTGACCGCCAAAACGCAGCTAATCGCCCACGACAAGGAAGTCTTCGATGTCCGCTTCTGCGCCAACAGCGTCGACGTCTTCGTCAGCTGCGGCGCCGACGGCAGCGTCCGCATGTTCGATCTACGCAGTCTAGAACACAGTACCATTATCTACGAGCCAACCGCCAAAGATGATAAAGGTATGAATCCACCCCCCCTTCCATCAAGCTAAACCAAACTAACTCCCCCCACAAGACCACAATTCTTCATCCGGCCGCATCTCCCCCACCCTCGCCCAACAAACCATGGCCTACGCTCCTCCGCTCCTCCGCCTCGCCGCGTCACCCCACGACACCCACCTCCTAGCCACCTTCTCCCAAGACTCAAAAATAATCCGCATCCTCGACGTGCGTCAGCCCGGCCAAGCACTCCTCGAGCTCCACGGCCACGCCGCCGCGATAAACTGCATAGAGTGGAGCCCGTCGCGCCGCGGAACGCTCGCGAGTGGCGCGGACGATAGTCTGGTGCTCGTGTGGGATCTGCTTAATGCGAATCCGACGCAGCAGCAACAAGCGGTTAACGGGGTAGCGCCTGGGGCTGGCGGGGGTGAGAATATCAGGAGCCCGACAGCGAGCTGGAGGTGTGATTATGAGGTTGGGAATTTGAGTTGGGCGCCGAATAGCGCGTTGGGGAAGGATGGGAGCGATACGCTTGGTGTTAGTGGTGGGAGGGGAATTTGGGGTGTTAAGCTTTGATGATGGGGGGTCGGTTGGGGGGATAGGTGGGAAGGGGGGATAGATAGAAAGCAAGGAGCATAGCTAGCATGGCGTTTTGTGGGCTCGTGGCCCGGGTTTTAAATGTTGGCGTACGTAGGGATATATTGTGAGGATGCACGAAAATCAAAATTCTATCCCCAACAGCTCCTTGCGCAGTGAACAGCGCTGGCCCCCTTTCTCTCCCCCCACTGTCCATTATAGCGACGGCGACGCCTTCCCGCTCTCCTCCGCCCTCTTCCTCCGTATCGCCGTACTACTTATCTTCGCTGCAAAACTCTCCGTCTTACTCCCTCCCACCGCTGCAGCGTCCTCCCCCGCGTCCAAAACATCAATCTCAAACACCTCCAGCGCTGCCCATCCCTTCTCCTCGCGCTTGGTATTCACTGCCGCCCCTCCGTCACGAGTTTCCCCTGACACGACGAGCGCGGACACCGCTTCATCGGTGATGGTGGGGCCGAAGGGGTCTTGGATCTCTACACACTCTATCGTGAGACCCGCCTGCTTAAGGTGCGTCGACACACCGCGACCATTCACGACGGGCTCATCAAACGACGTTCTCGTGACGTCCTCTGCGCTGCCGGGGAGCGTGAAGGATAGCAGCGGGACGAGGAAGTTAATCACCCCCTCTTCGCGCCGCTTCCAGCTCTCGAGCTGCTCAGCGTATTTCTTGTTCTTGAGCAGCTCGTCGCCGGTGATGCCGATGATTAGGCGGCGTGGCTGGGAGGTGCCGAGAGGGGGGGGTTGGAGCATTAATGCTGTGCAGGTGAGGAGGAGCTTGTGCCCGGCGTGGAGATGGTCGAAGGTTCCGCCTACGGCGAC
The DNA here is from genome assembly GCA_000750875.1 of Pseudogymnoascus sp. VKM F-4517 (FW-2822). Taxonomy (NCBI): domain Eukaryota; kingdom Fungi; phylum Ascomycota; class Leotiomycetes; order Thelebolales; family Thelebolaceae; genus Pseudogymnoascus; species Pseudogymnoascus sp. VKM F-4517 (FW-2822). The sequence goes on along the minus strand of JPKA01000402.1, from coordinate 20,530 downwards.
GACGGAGTGGGTTTTTGACGAGGGGTAAGGGGTTTGGCTCGGCTGGCTAGTTTGGGCGACGACGGTGGTTCCGCCAGGGACGGGGCGGATTTGGCCGTGGAGAGGGGGGGTGTGGCTGTTTGCTGCGGTGGAGTATTTTTGGGAGACTTGTTGGCCTTGCTCGCCGTCGACGCTGAAGATGAAATTCCAGTTCCTCCGAGTTAGTGCGAGGGTTTGGAGATCTATGATGGGGCCCCCGGTGGCGGCGGCGACGTGCTGGCCCCCTCCAAGGGACAATTTTTGAGCGGAGTCATATTCCACCAGCAACACCCTTGGATCAACCCCCCCTGGTCCATCGAGTTCGATTTTCTTCTGTGCGCAGACAACGGAAATGAGACTGTACAGCTCCGCTAGTAAATGCTGTGTCTGTTTGAATAGATGGGACCTCGGCTTCTCAAGCTGTCCGCGCAGGGCTGGCCATGGGACTGCGATATCTAAAACTGCGATTGGGCTCACTCGGGCGGATGCTAGTTCGCATAGGGCGGCTGTGAGTGCGGGGAGGTATGCAGCTTTTAGAGAAGCTCGGTCTAGAGATGGCGGGGGGGGAGGTAGAATTAATAGCGATGGGGCGGAGGTAGACATGGTGTGCTTAGAGTTGCCTAGTGAGAGGGAATTATATGCCTCTGGGTTGGTCAAAAGTGATAAAGGAAGGCAGGAAGTTAATGGATGGAACCCCTCCAGGCGGCCCGAATGGTAATGCGCTTGCTCCGAGGCTGTCGGTAGCTTATCCTAGCTCCTTATTGGTTGGATGGAGAGGAATAGTGTGCTTAGTAAGCGGAGGCGGAGTGCGGGGAAAGGTGGCTCCGTATCCAGTGTGATTTTGTGCAATGGCGCTATTCACGTCAGTGACCTATAATTAAAATAGAGTCGTTCAAATACCTAGGGTTATAATCAATAAGCCGGTTACTTAGAAATAGAACTAAAGAACTGAATTATGTTAGCTTAAATTTATGTTATGAATCCGTTGGTATACACAGTCTCCTCCATACTTCTGGGCGGCACGAGTATGAGTACTACTTCTTCACATGTTGATAAGAAAGTCATTGGCCGCCTACATGGGATGACAATTCTATACCGGCTTCATAATGCACCGTAATTGCGACGTCGGCCACATGTCATCCTGTGTTTCCTTTTTCGCCCAAAACCCCTTGCGAGTAGGGTAAGCACTGGCCATATGTGCGACATGTGGGGTCCATTTCAGCACGACAGGCCCGCGAAATGGGCCTTTTTGATCGCCGGCTGATGGTGCACAGGGTCACTGGCGCACAAAGTGTTGCCAGATTCTGCAGTAGACAACGATAAGGATGCATAACATACCTTACCATAGCACTATGTGGAATGGCCGGATTCGAGCACCGCCCGCCGATTGCGTCCCGAACCGCGCGCGGCGCGAGCCGGGGACATGGAGTCGGCCCTCTGCCACTTCAGTGTATGGTCAATGTATGGTTCACACACAATGGTGCATCTCGGCGATGGAGTGGGATTGGGACCTGGGACCTGGTCGTCATCGATGGAAACGAGCTGGACACAGAACGTGGCTTGCCCCTATGCCTGGGGCGGTAAGGTTATATTGCTGAAATGCATGAGATTTGGATGCAGGTGGTTGAAAGCGACGACTTACTGTGCTGTGCATATACTCTAGTACCTTAGTAGAGTACAGTACAGGACCGAAGAGTACATAATATGTAACCTAGCTCACGCACAAAAGTCCGTACTCGGATATCCCGACCGTCTACTGCAGCCGAGCGGTGTGATCAATTCGCTACAATGTGAAGAGAACTGCACCTCTTCAAGTACAGCCTCTAATGAAGATTTGCGGCCGAGTTTACGCCTACGCTTCAGTCTACTCCCTCCTACGCCTATCCTACGGCTACGCGCTGCTTCGCCGGCGCTTCATGCGCCAACGGAGCCGAGCCGGCTTTGCAAGATTTAGAATGGAAATCCTTTTGGCGCCCCAGAATTAGACATGACAATCGCCAACCACGCAAGCCACTGGGCGGTGATCTAACTCTCTAGCTTCTCTCCTGGCGCTTGCGTTGGGCGTTGGCGGGCGCTTGAAGCTGTCGGTTAGTGGTTGGCTGGTGCCACAACGTGCATCAACACCACCATCCTGATTCTTCCACTGCTGAAGATCTACAGTACTATACTGGATTGTAACTGTGATATTGCTAGAGATTGCAGTATAGTATAGTACAGGTGCATCCAATGTCAGACATGGTATTGAGTCGATTACAACTCGATTCTAATATGGCGTGCTTATACGGTATTTTACTCTAAACCCCTGCCCTGTGTCATGCCATGTTCCACGTTCTACGCAACAAACCTTTCTTTTTTTTCCCTTCTTGTTAATCTCCTTGGATCATCCGCCGTGGATGCAACTCATTTTCTCTAGACCAGGCCCGCCATCCTTCGGCCATGCGCATGCTTATGAATAGTGTGCAATAATACTCCGTACATGAGCATTGAGGTGCATATATTAGTACATACACCACAGTATACCACCGTATCCCACCTATATAGTACACACCTCGGAAGTCCTTCCGCTTGAGCGACGCCTCATTACTACATTGGGGGCATCTTCGGCATGCGCTTCAACGTGGCCCAACCCCAGCGAATCCTCTCTCTTCACATCTTCATCGCGATACAGGCCAATACAGGGCACTGAAGACCACAATCCCACCCACAGTCGACACACCTCTCCCCTCTCCATTTGCTAATATGGGCATCATTTTATCACCTGACTTACCCGGACCCGAGAATGTGGTTGAGACTAAGATAGAACTCTGTTCAGCGGCTGGAGGTTACTGCAAGACGTCGCATGTCTTGTCCATTCCGCGCTCTCTACTCGTCAGAACCGCCATCTACACCAGATACACCAAGTCCAACACACGTATGCTTCATGCACAGTATACCAGCTTAGCCTATGACGAGATAGTATCTGCACTTCTGCATACTCTCGAGAAAAAAAATACATTGAGTGGTTCTCTGCTGTCGGCCGTACTACTACTGTGCATCAGAATTCAACAAACCCCTCTTCGCCCGTTCTTCGCAGCACAACCACCCCCCCTCCTCCACCCCCTTCTCCACACGATCTGCCGCAAACGAACGAACAGTAAACATCAGGCTCGCAGTTACACGCCTTCAGGTTCCTTCTGACGTCTCATGCACTCGTTCTATCCTCTCTGCCCTGTGCTGCCACACTCACGAGGGTGAGGGTTGCCACTAGAGTCAGATTGGCAAGTTAGCAGCTCGGCAAGTATGACCTTCGAGGGTCCTGTCGCTCAATTCTTGGTTACCAGTTACCAGGATCGCATACTCCCCCATTCGTGTTCCGTGAGATATAAGTGGCCGCTTCCAAGCCTCTCTGTCTGAGATGACCTGGTCTCCTGGTATTGAAATTGAATTTTCCCCAGCTTTGGCAAAATCCATAATTTATTCCACGTTATGGCTCCTCGGAGGCAGATTGGCATTCTAGACCTTCCCGACGAGGTTCTCCTAGTAATACTTCGTGCCGTCGACACCGATCCCGGGCCCATCAATATTGACCATCGCGCATGGATGAGTGTCGTGAGCTTTAAATTCGAGAGTCGGCTGCCGCGCGAACCTGAGGTGGTAGGCAACTTCCGCTTCACCTGCAGACGCTTCTCCGAGGTTGGATTGCAGCATCAGTTCAAGACCCTGGCCACGCGCTTCGACGAGGCGGGCCTCAATAGACTGAGGAATATTGCCCGGTACCCGCATCTCGCCACGGCGGTCAAGAAATTCACGTACCTGGTGCCCAGGCTTTTCTTCAACGGTATAGCGTAACGCACATCGTCCCATGCTGTGCGTGCCGGCTAACCGTGCCAACAGATCAGGCGCACATTGAGCGCATCAGCGAGGCCATCATCGCGAATGGCAAGAGAGTCCCCGACCAGCTCATCGCACAGGCGAAGGAGCAGGTCAGCATCGTCGAGTCCAAGATCGACCGGGAGACCCTGAACGGCGCCTTCGCCTCTTTCACTTCCCTGCAGCATGTGGCTCTGCTGAGCCTGCAGAACCAAATCGACGCGCGGTTCATCGATTTTATGCAGAATAATGTATTCGACACGGCACTGCAGCCCAGTCGCACTGCAGCCTACCTCCATGGCGTGAAAACACTAGGCAGCGCCCTGCTCTCCTCCCAATCACCTGCTAGCCGGCTCTCGTTCCCGATGATTGACGCCCAGACCGCCATCTCGCTGCGGAGCATCCCCAGCGCACGAGTGCAGAGCATATCGTCTCGCCTCGAGTGCATATTGGCCCGATTCGTCGATCCGGTGGAGTTTGAGGCCAGCTTTGAACAGTTATCGGGCGTTATCGAATCGATTCTTACTTGCGCTACCAACCTCGTGACTCTGCACATAGGATTTCCCAGGGGTAGACCTGCTTCGATTCCACTTGCAGACGTTTTTCAGAATGAAAATCTCACGAGACTGCGAGTTATCTCGCTAGAGTCATGGAGACTCGATGCGGTCGAAATTATCGACCTTGTCCGACGACACCGAAGCATGCTAGGCGGATTGCGACTTCGCGGCGTATTACTGAAACCTGGGAGCCGCTGGCGCGATGTCCTTATCTTCCTGCGACAGGAGGCTAAACTCACGTGGTTGAGTCTGTCGGACGCGGATTACGCAGCTAGCTTTGATGGAAGAGTACCAACTGGATTTGACATCACGGATAGAGACTCGACTTACAGCAATGTCGAGGACGACTTCGATGTGGCAGACATGGATTACGACCAAAGCTCCGGCTCAGACGCATCCGCCGAAGCCAGCGATCAGGAAGATCACAACGAAGTCACAACAGACGTCGACAGCGCCCTAGACATCCCGTACATAGAACCCACAGACGCCGAGCTAGAGTCCGACTTAGAAAACGGCATCCCCGACTCCTCCGACCTCCCCAACACCGACGAACTGTGGGAGAGCATAAGCCAGCGCAGCGAGCACATCGCGCCCTCTATCGACAATGAGGCCGACACAAACGGCCACATCAGCGGCGACGAGAACGACTTCCCTGATCCACCGCCCCACGTCGCGACGCCCATCCCGAAATCTCTGTGTACGTGCCCCACGCTGCTGGAGCTTGGTGATGAGGAGGGTGCGGAGGGGACGACGGCCCGCGTGACGGCGAAGCAGAGGGCGGTGTGGGAGGAGTGGGTGCTGAGGAGGTGTTTGAAGCATGGGACGTCGGGGGTTGTGGTGGATAGTGAGAGGTCTAGAGAGTCGAGCACTTGAGCTGCAATATAGTAGTGTAGTGTGAGGTTCCGAGGTTATACGTTTAAGCTTTAGGTCGGCATCTAGAAGTTGCCGAGGCGGGTTGGTGGTGGTGTGAGAATCCTGTCTTCATGAGCGCGCGTAGGGCAATTTTTGACCTCCAAGAGAAGGTCGTTTCTTTGTCTCCCACTACTAGGTGGGCGGATAAGGGGGTATTAGGGAATGATTCAACATGGGGATTTAGGAGGGAGATGTTGTCTGGATCTAGACAGGCAGGTGGTGGCGCTGGTGGCTTACGTCTATTTTTACTGCTCCGTGTAATTAAGGAGAAAAAGTTGTTGGTGTCATTGACGTCTCGTGTGATTGATGCAATGTAACTCGACACATAGTCTACGTGGGACTAGTCATCTCGTGTGGTCTCAATGGAACCTATCACATTATGTTGAAGCTCGGGTTCGAACGACGGACAGATATCTATAGCGCTTAACTTCCAAAACTTCCAAAACCGCACGACGTCTGCCATTGATATATTAAATGATACCCTGCTAAAGCAATAAATAGATAAATGGGCTCATTGCATGATTTCAAGGAAATTTACTATAATTGTGAAGTTTTCTTTCCAGTTTACATATATTTTCGGGCTGTTTTATAAATGAACCCTAAATATTAACATGTCATTTCAGATGAAACTAATCCACCATTTAAACCCTAAGACCCCTAAAATTGAAGAGAAATTAATTGAGATACAAAACCAATCTACCACCGATATTTTATTACAGTTGCATTCAAAGACACTGGGTTGGCTTTGCGGGTTGTGACGTTGGCGGTGGGATTTCGTGGCTTATCTTGGGCCTTGATTCCCAGCCCCGCGATTCGTGGATTGGCCCATGTTGGGTATGTTGGTACCGCCCGCAACTGAGACCTCCACCACAACCTCACTTCATCGAGACAACAAAACCAGACCGCCAGTTCTATGGGCTCCTAAGCATGCGGGCCGCTGATGGGCGATCTATTATACCACATCTACGCCTCAATGCCTCCTAGGTGGGTGATTTGAGCGCAGTGCCCACCAAGGCGACTCGACCGACTCGGAACGGACCCCGCAAGCGACAGGATGACCCGCAAGCCCGAGCTGAGCTTGACGCTTCCTTCGCTGAAGGACGAGACGGTGGTCGATTGTCGAGTTTATCTTCCGGCGACCTTATACGGCGGTGCCGCGTCTACAGACTCGTATTCGGGGAACTCGACCGGCGATGACGAAACACAATGGGGAGACGGGACGAGAGGGAGCGAGCTGAACAGGGAGGCTCACGCCTCGCGCAGTCCCAGGTGGACAGAGAAAAGGAAGAAGGCGGCGATAATAGCACATCCGTATGCGCCGCTAGGCGGGAACTCTGACGATTATATCGTGCAGCAAACCGCAGGAATACTGCTGAAGCAGGGGTTTGTGGTGGGGTTGTTCAACTTCCGGTATGCTGAGTATTGGATCATACTTTGGGAGAGATGCTGACTTAGGACAGTGGTGCGGCTACCTCCAAAGGCAAGACATCATGGAATGCGAAGCCGGAAGTGTGCGACTACCACTCTATGGTCGGGTTCATGGCGGTTTTCATGCATCACCTCGACTTAGCAACCGCCTCGCCCACCTCGTCTGTCGCTGATGCCGGCACCTACGAACTAATGACCATACCCTCACAGCTCCCCGCGAACCCCATATCCGCACCTCCAGCGCGTCCCACAACTTCCTCTAGCGCGTCCATAAACCGAGACTCTTCAATATTGGACAACAAGCCCCTCCTGCTCCTAGCGGGATATTCTTACGGCTCCCTCATAACCACCATGCTCCCCTCTCTTCCCACCCTTCTCGCCCCTTTCCAATCACCCCTCCCCGGCACCCCTGCCTCCGAAATAAGACTCCGTGCCCAACATCTAGCCGAGGAACGAAACACCTTGCACACAGAGCGACTCAAGCGCGCCTCGGAGGCCGCTTCACGACGACATCATGCGAGGATGGTGTCAGCGGGAATACGGGTCGGCGGCGACGAAACGTCAGATGCACACCATCGGGTGAGTCTGGACTCGCACCACGGCCGGAGGAGCTTGAGGCTAGATAGGTTAGAGCACAGCGATTGGGGTAGGAGGAGTGTGGAGCGGGTTCGGAGTTTGCGGAAGAGTTTGGATGGCCACCGCTTTTCGCCCCCCCCATCTCCATCGCGCCACACGTGGCAGGGGAATAGCTCGTCTACTACTGATGACACACCCGGCGGCTCGTCCGTGCTAGTGAGCCAGGAAGAGACGTCTGAAGCCGCGGCCGCGACGGCAGCAGCGGTTCCTATGCCACACCTCGAGTTTGGCGAGGTGGACGCGGCGTACCTCCTAATCTCACCCATACAGGGTGTAGTTGGCGGTTTAGCAACTATGTTCACCACCACATCTGCGAAATCGCTCTTACCCAACCTCTCATTACGGAAGAAGGAGACCCATGTTGGCACCACTGCCCTTAGCGCGGGGGATAGAAAGTTTGCGGAGAACAAGACTCTGGTGGTGTTTGGGAATAAGGATTCCTTCTCGAATGCCGATAGGATGAGGAGGTGGACGCAGAAGTTGGAGGGGGCGGATGGCAGTAGGTTTAGAGCTGTGGAGGTAAATAATGGGGGCCATTTTTGGCATGAGACGGAGGAGTTGGGTATTTTGAAGAGTAGCGTTGAGGGTTGGGTGAAGGAATTGGGGTGATTTAATGGGAGCTATGGGAAAGGAGGGGTTGCTTGAGTAATAGAGAGACGTCTAGTTATAGAAGGGCCCGCTAGGCTGGCGTAGTATACAACTCTTAATCTATGACCGAAAGTTACGAGGTTTCACGCATGATTTGTGCTCTACTGATGTGGTTTGAAACGCCAGCAATGATGCCCGACTGCATTTTGTATAACTCCCGATCCATATAATACATGTACAAACCAAGTTCCCATCTGCAAGATCCCCATAGAGCCTCTAAATTTAAATCCCCAACAGCCTGACAGATCCGCCAAACTCTTCCGTATCATAGCACCGCACTAGACGCTCCTCACTCGTCAGTATATCTCGGGCCATCCTCATTACCACCATCCGCCCCCCATTCACCCGGCGTGGGTGCTCCCCATCCACCCGGCGTAGGCGCCGCCAAAGCACCAGGTGTAGGTGCATTCTCCGGCGCTCCGCCCCATCCTCCGCCTCCCCACCCTGCAGGCGTCGGCGCACTCGCAGCACCGCTTGCACCGGGAGTCGGGGCACTATAAGCGCCTGGAGTCGGTGCACTCAGGCCACCAGGCGTAGGGGCCGTGACTTGCGCACCTGGAGTAGGAGCATCATACGAGCTAGCACCCCAAGAGCTCCCACCACTGGGCTCGTTCGAGGAGTACGCTGGTGTTTTAGAACCCGAGCCCCAGGCATCGCTGCCACCACCACCATATGCGGGCGTCTTCGAACCGGCAGCAAAACCGTCTGAGCCCCCCGAGCCGAAACCTCCGTAGGCTGGGGTCTTCCCGCCAGCTTGCCATGCGGGAGTGCGGTTTCCGGCCCCGTATGCGACGGTGCGGGAGCCATCTTGCCAAGCTGGAGTCCGTCCACCAGCGTCTGCGGCTGCCTTCCATGCTGGAGTTCGACCACCACCATTTGCTGCCGCAGCTGTGAGATACGTTAGTTTGAGAATAACAATTGGATTGTTCAAATTGAACTTACCTCTTCCCCATGCAGGGGTGCGATCGCTGCCGCCCGCCCCACCAGGTGTACGACCACCATCCCAGGCGTTTCCAGACGGAGTAGCACCGCCGAAGCCTCCACGTCCCCCTCTTGCGCCGCCGCCGCGGTACCCACCACGCGCATTTGGATCGATAGTATTACCGGTCCTTGGATCCTTGAACGCAAGGGCATCTTTTGGTACGTTGACTGTTTTGCCTTTGGTATGGAGTTCGACACGTGCGGTCGTGTCCGTGGTCTCCTTGACAATCCCCAGAAGTCCCTTGTAGGGACCCTTCTTGATTGTGACAGTTTGGCCAATTGACCTGTCTCTGCCAACAAATTTGGGCGGAGGCATGTCCATATTTCCACCGGCAGGGTTCAGTTTCATTGCGGGGTTCATAGACGAAAGATCTGGACCAGCCGACGCAATAATCCGGCCACCAGTTGCTGAAATAGTTGCGATATTGGTTGTGCGGACCACAAACACTCCGGCATTCTCGTTCTGCTCAGCGCTGTGGAGGAAGAGGAATGATCTGTGAATGTGCATGATCTTTCCTTGCCTGCCACCCTCACCTATCTCCTTGACAACATCATCGGTGCGGACTTCAGAACCGTTGCGATCAGTGGCAACGGCAAACTTGCGCCGTTCCAATTTGTTCGCAATCTGTGACGGCATAACAGTTCTAGTCTGCTCGTTTTGATCAAGTACAGTCAGAGACTCCCTGTCAACCTTGATGATACATGCAACTGTCGCTGGGTCGAGCTGGACAAGGTCCCAAAGCTCAAATTGTCCCAATGAACCAGCACCACCCGAATCGCTGGATTCTCGCAAGTCTTTGCTGAAAACCGTAATTTCGTTGTTGCCTTGGTCGGTCAAGAGCGTAACTCGGTCCTGAACAATCTTGACAACCATTCCGACTTCATCCCGGAAGCGACTTCCGCCAATAACCTTGACGTGATCTCCCTGCCTAAACCTCTTCCTGAGGCCTTTGGTTGGTACCTCGATTGTTTGGCCCTTTAGTGGTCCATCCGTCACAGCCATCGTAACGATATCCGCTTGAATGGCTATCGCCTTACCATAAACGCCCTTCTGCTCGCCCTCGTAAACCTCGATGATATCGCCAGGGAGGTAGGATGCGTTTGCGGTACTAGCTTTCAAACTCGCTGCCAGGGCATTCAGGTCAAGATTCTCGGTGCCATCATCCGCGCCAGATGCAAATCTGGTGACTTCTTCCAGCGTTGGGTTCACATCTTTAACCTGGATCTGCTGGATCTTAACATCCTTCTCACAGTATCCATTGTTATATTCGTCGCCCATATAGTTCCAAATCTTCGTCTGTGGGTTGCCGGTGAGGTATCTGGCATGTCGCTTCTTTGCTTCGACATCACTGAATAGCCTTGGTGGCGGCCTTGGACCAGCGTTGGCACGCTTTCGCTTGCCTTGGGCATCGAGACCTGAACTATTCATATCTTCGTTTAGACCGTAGTCAAGGCGTGGCACGAATCTGACCCTTACTTCCAAACCATTTTCTGTGACATCGACAACCTGTGCAAGGTCCCCGGAATACTTTGCTGGCCGCTTGAGGCGCACATATGCACCGGGCTCCAGCGGGGCGGTCTTTGACACTCTCAACAAATCCGGCATCTCTTTAATCTCCACCAGTAGCATCTTCGTCCGGGGATATACATTCATAAGGCCATCGAGAGCAGATTCAATCTCTGCCTGGCGCTGAGCTTCGACGTAAATGTATCCTTTGATGGGTGCCGTTGCGTTTGCGCGCTCAAAAGCGGATATAATGGAGAGCTCATCTTTCGTACCGAATCGCTCCTCGAGGCGTTTCGTGATCGAAAATACGACTTCACGCTCTTTGCCTTCTTTACACTTCACAGCCCAGATGCTTGGATCGTCGACACTAGGAAGTAGCAGTCGCTTTGGAACGACCGCTGAATCCCCTCCGAGCTTCGCACTCCTGGTCTTGGCATAACGTTGTCGCAGAATCTCAGCCTGTTTCTCCGCGTCGAGACTGGATTCCATCTCTCGCCTCCTATCGAGTTCACGATGGCGCCTATCGTCGGCATCGCCACCAGCCGGAAGGTCGAAGGCATCGTCAGGGTGTGTATCCGCGATGAAGTTGTCTTTGAGTTCGTTCAGCTCGTCATCGTCGTCATCATTTTCGTCTTCGCTTTCGTCCACTTCGGCCTCTACATCGAGGAACTGGTTGCGCCGTTCCCTTCTGCGTTTTCTTCGGTGACCCTTGGAGTAAATTAGTTCTGTAACTAGAAAGGGCATTGATCCATATCGCGTCGCGACATCGCGACAGGCCAGCGCAATGCCAGGTTGGGCCATAACTTACTGTGACCTCTTCCTCTTCTTCATCCTCTTCCTCATCCTCATCTTCCTCGTCTTGCCCAGCACCAGTGTCTTCGTCGTTATCGTTATCACCGCGATCCCCTGGAGTACGACTCCGCGATTTTGACTTTCGCACAGGTGATGTCTCTTCCTCACTCTCGTCTTGCTGCCTGTTGCTCACCGAGCTCCCTCGATTCTTTGCTGGCGAACTATTATCGTTGTCTGCGCCCTCCTCATCGGATAAATCAGCGGGCGCTGGGTTGAAATCACCCTCATCCTCTGAGTCGGAGAAGTGCTGATCGAGGAAATTCGCCGTAGACATGATGGTGACTACACTCCGTAGATATGGACAGAGGTATAATGCTCCCGTCTAGATCGATAGAAGTTGAGGTCAAAGGACCAAGAAAGTGAGGCCAAAGTGCTTGATCTACCCTTGTCTTGTTGCTTTGGTGTTGCCTCTGGCTCAATTCGCGCTAGCGACTCACGGCATGTACCGGTGCTTGTGCACTAACCAGAAGGGGATAGGTCGATCTGGTCGGTAAAGTCAATGTTCAGCCTCGGCTTCAGCCTTTCCCTTCAAGTTGAACTGAGAACGGTGACGGCTATAACAAATTGCAAAAGTGCTTGTTTTGAAAGAAAAATGAAATCACTTGTCGTGGATAAGTTTGTTAATGTAAGTCTTTATTCAAATATGCTATGATATTGCGAGCTGACCTCTTGATTTAGGATTATGACGAGCTTCAAGTCACTGAGCTGAGCAATCATGACGTTCCATATGGCCATGCTTTGGTGCAAGTGAAAGCGGCTGGCCTCACCTTTGTTGACCTTTTATATGTGTGTAAGCCTTTCAATTGCTATACTATGTTCAAAGACTTTAGGTCTCTTTCTTATGACAATATTCCGCCATTATTTTGCATTCCTTGCTACGAAAACCACCCAATCTACCCAGAGCCGAGCTAGAGACTCCCTGAACTCCGTCACTAACATCCACCAGGCCCGCGGTAAACACCAGAACAACAAATCACTTCACACACCTCCTTTCACCTTAGGCAGTGAATTTTCTGGCGTCATCCTCTCCACCAACCCCCCCGCGCTGTCCCTCTCATCCTTCTCACCCGGCGCCCGCGTCTACGGCTCACACCTCGGCGCCTTCGCAACGCACATCTACGTCCCACTCTCTTCCTTCCGCATAGTCCCTTCATCTTGGTCTTTCCCGGATGCAGCTGGAATTAGCTCAACTTTGCCGGTCTCATATGGCGCGTTGAAGAGGGCAGGCTTGGAGAGGGGGCAGTCTGTGCTCGTGCATGCTGCGGCGGGAGGGCTCGGGTTGATGGCTGTACAAGTTGCCAAAGCACTTGGATGCACCGTTGTTGCGACGGCGTCTACATCTTCGAAACTTGCTGTAGCGAAGAAGTTTGGCGCAGATTATTTGGTGAACTATTCCGACGAGGACTGGGAGAAGCGGGTTCTGGATGCAACCAAAGGAGTGGGCGTAGATGTTGTATACGACCCCGTGGGCCTTGTTGACCAAAGTTTGAGGTGCCTGAAGCATGGCGGACGCATCTTGCTTATTGGATTTGCAGGCAGGGAGGGGAATATGGAGAAGATAGCGATGAATCGCGTATTACTGAAACAGGCGGTAATTATTGGATACAGATATGGGGAGACTCACCGACGGAACCCGGAAGAAACGAGGGCTATTTGGGAAACCCTAGATTCAATGATCGCAAAGGGCGAGATCAAGCCAACTATATACGATGGGGACTTCAAGGGCCTGGAGAGCATCCCTCGCGCAATGAAGGACATGGCGGACCGAAAGGTCTGGGGCAAGGCTGTGATCACCCTTGAGGGTACGGACCAAGCGGAAAGAAGACAAAGAAAGTTGGATATCCGGGCGAATATATAATTATATATGTACATACTGTCTTTCTATGTTTTATTTCCGACTTTTAAGTTTGGCCCACCGTGAACAATCGCGTTTGTGCTCCAATTATTACGTTCCGTCCCGCCGTCTAATCCACATCGTCTGCGTTAGTGTCGCCATACTGCTCTTTCTTATAGTCTACCTTCTCCCCATTCTTGGCAGCAGGCTTTTCTTCTTCGTCTTCCTCATCACTGCTGCTGTCGCCTTCCTCTAGATCTTCCTCCCCGACAGTGACTTGCTTTTCCTTACCCAAGTCGACGCCTTCCTTGATCGAGCCATCCTCATTGACATCTTCTTTGAGATACAACGAAAACAGGACGACAAGATACACAACCCCAGTAACGCGATTCTTGAGCACATATCTGAGGCTATGTGAGCGTTTGATCGTTCTCTTTTGTCCACTGTAGCTAGGTTGGCCTTTCGTGATCGATATAATGCGGCGAAGATATTTCCGCAACAATTTCAACAGAAAAAAGGGAATAGAAGGGTAATTACTAGAAAGGGGACATACCGGAGTGGTTGCCCGTCCCAGTAAGACATGATGGGTAGGTGGAAACCGGGCAGCTTGAGCGCAAATTTGTTGAAATCCAGATACGGGTTCCCGAAATCAACGAACACGGGCCGGCCAGCCTCAAACTCGAAGCCCTTGCGATTGCCCTCAACGAGGAAATGTTTCTTCCGAGCCGCAGCACTATCAGGTATGCCCTTCTCTTTCCGGTAAGCCAACCCATCAGCCTCCCCGCCTTCCTCAACCAGAATGCCGATCTTATCATCGAAGATATTCCCACTCTTTTTGGCACCTGCCGAGCCCGCTGGGTCACCGCTCTTACTGCCGAGCCATAGCTTGTCGATGCTACTCAGAAACTTCCCAAATAACCACGGCTGGTCTGCATAGACATCCGCCTCGAGGCCTGGATCAACAGCCCATTTGACAATCTTGAATGCGGACCCAAACGCCGGTGGCAGCCTGTCTCTTATAGGGTGGTCGAAGTCATTTCCAAACACTAGGTCATCGCCGGGGATTGCTTCGGTAGGTGTGAACGAGAAGGAGATCGAGTACTGGTGCTTGGTGTAATCGGGTAGAGAAAAATACGGGCTGTTTGCCGGGGAGGAGCGGGGGAGACCATGGTAATCCTGGAGGGAAGATAAGTTAGCTCAGAGCTTATGGCAAGTTAAGGGTGGACATGGAGAGGAAAGAGTGCGCGTGCGGACCTGGATGCGGATGTTGAGCGAGACATCTGTGTGCTCGGATTGGATCGAGATGGGCGCCGGGTGGTTTACTGTGACTGTCTGGTGCGTGCTGGGATCATAGGAAGTGCCCGCCGTGACACGGAGGGTGTAATTATTGTGCGCCATGGTATGTATAACCAGCGGTGAAAAATGTCAAGAACCAGTGCCCTGGCCCGGCTTTTGTATGGTGTCTCCGAATTCCACGTAGTACAGAAGGTGGCAACGCAGCGATTGTAGCACTATAACAGTCCAATTAATTCGAGTATAACTTGCAGGACAGAGTTCACAACAGACAATAGCCCGCGGGTTGATGCGCAATCACAATTTGTTGAATTTGCCAGGTTCGAGGCCGATCGGAATCGGGAGGCAATTCCGAGGGTTCGGTGCCCCACATCGGGAAACGGAAGCGATGACGACGTTGATGTCAACCATGCATGGCCGAGTTTAGCCCATCTCAGTATGGACAACAATGTCATTTAAGGTCGGGCTAGTAGAACAAAATAATTCTCAAAATAACTTATAGATATATACTATATGCCGATGATTTTTTCAAGGAAAAACTCTATTTATTCTTGATCCTGTATCTTAGGTAGCTCATTCAAAGCCTGTCCCTCACAAATAAAATGAGACGTCCAAGCGTACCCGATTAACTGAATATATTTGGTCTTTGCTTCTCGGAAACACTTCCTGTCGAACCGCCACATCGATTTTATGACCCAGGGTTTATAAAATCGTCAAGTTTGACTCTTTCATGGAAACTGATCAGCTCCAGTGATTTCCAGTAATGGGCGATTCTATCAGGGGAGATGAGGATGAGCTCGCTCTCGAAAAACTCGGCTGCATTCGTTAGATAAGCTCCCGTAATTTTACATCAGATCTAATGGAAGAACAAAATTCTTACGGTTTACGAAATTCCTATTCGCAAGTTGTCCCATGCTCTTGACGATTCTTGCGCCTTTGAACTGGTGTTCCTTGGCAACACGAACGAAACCCTCGTCTCCAATGTCCTCCGCAATGAAGGTATATTCCCCACGCGGAATATTTGGATCCCCAGTGAGTTTTATTGCCTCCAAGCGGCCTCTGTAGATATGCGCATCTTTTTTGCGAGCCAAAAACTGCTCTGGGCTTTCATCGGACCGCTTGGCAATAGTAGACTCATCAAATGGCTCCTCAGCATCCGGCTGGTTCAGAAGAATGAATTCACAGCCATGAGCAGAGCTAAAACTATCAGCTGAGTATATAAATGACGGAAGAAAAGACTTACTAGTCGCCCACCCAGATCCCTCGGAACGGCCGCGTATCGGTGGGAGTGTAGAGTGCCGGATCAAGAGTTGCATATGTATTTATTTGCAGAGGTTCTCCCCGATGGCCAGGAACCATGTGCATCCAGTGGCGTATTCTGAAAGCTTGTTCATTTATCTCCTTACGATTCCGCGGCTTTTGTGCTTCTGTGAAATTTCGGCTGAACCCCATCGTTCGCACCAGGGAACTAGCACGGCGATGATCACCGCCGAGGCTTATTACTCGCTGGCTAGCTGGGATTATATCAGGCGGCCACACCGGCGAACTTGGATGAGCTTCAGCTGGCCGGGCCAACATAAATGTCGACTGGGCTATGGTGTCTGTTAGATCGCTGAGAGACATGGGGATTTCAAAGTCGTAACGATAAGAAGCCGTGCCGGATGTTGAGCTCAGTGTCTCCAGTCTCAACAGTGGTATGTCTGTATGGAGCCTCACGTTGGGTTTAAACGAAACAATAGTGACGTCCGGGTCGTGCTCCCAAGGGTGCTCGATTGTCGGAGCCCGCTCTGCAACCAGCCGGTACCCATCGATGGTACCTAGATGCGGGTTATAATAAGTGATCATGATCCGGCCAAAGAGATGTTGATCTCCAAACCATATTTTCATTTTGGGAACAAACCAGTGCGGATCGTGGGAACGATACAGACTGCGATAGCTTGAATATGGCCAAGATGACTCCAAAACGCAGCCTGGAATGTTTTCTTGGACAAGTGGTTGCCAGAGGCGATCATTGGTTCCCCGTATATAGAGGTGGCGGCACGAATAAGAAACTGCTTCGAGATCCTTGGGGGACAGATACGACAGAACGAGATCAAGAAGCTCAGCCGGAAGATTTAACAAAGATGAGCTGATTTGAGATAAAATGCTGCGCTCATCGTCGTCGTGCTCTATATGCGCGTTAGCAGCTAATCCGCAACTTCCGGAAGAGACGCCATTGATGGTATCCGGATCGAGGTTGCAAATGTTTAGCCCCATAACCTCCCCTGATTGGAATTTTTGCCGGGAGCACAATCACAAAGCCTGAATTAAGAAATTGTACTCTACCTTGTGATATATATGACATCTGGTCGAAATGTATTTGGGTATTTGATTCGTGCGGGTCAGCGACTCCACCCGATGAACCACCCGTACCGTCGACATCCATCACGGCTGAATATGGCGACTAGCATTAATAGGATAGTCAATCTATGTCTTATACAACTAGGTATATCCCCTTGGAGGCGGTATTAATCAAAGTAAGTCGTTTCGCTCGTCAATATAGAACAGTGGTTGTGGGTCAATCCGCGTCGTCGAGACCTTCGAGGTATTCCCATAAATAACAAGTAACCACACATTTATCAAATTCGCTTATATCATGAGACCGAGAATTAAATGAACGAATGCAATATTACCGCACATCAAAGTTGATGGCCGAGTCGCTTTATTTACGATCGGAGGTGGCTTTCTTTTTGAGGTGCGTTGGACGATTGTAATTGCCGCCAAAACGATATAGCGGGCCCCATCACCCACTCCTCGGCAAGCAAGGATAAATGGTCCGACAAGTCTGACAGGTTGAATGACATTGTTTAAATGAACTTTATCAAAAAAGGATAATACAAATTATTTATGGGCGCCCATTATTTATGTTTTGCCTTATCTTAGTACATCTCCAAGATTATTATCCCAATAAAATTGCTGCAAAATTATTTGCGTGTCGATGCTTTCGGCGGCACCTGTATCTCCAAGTCTTCATCGTCCATGGTCCCACGGTCAAAATCCCGCTCTCTCTTTGCGACCCTCTGCTCCAAGCGAGTCTGCGTCCTTATTTTATTAAAGAAATAATAGTACACGCTGAGCAGGAGAATAGTGACGAAGGCGACCGCAAGGAAGATGAGGCCCACTGTTGCAGGGTGCTAGAACAGTTAGCTGTAAGTCATTTTTATCGGATGGATTACCTACAGGCCTCTTAATTGGTTGACTGCTTTCCGGCATGTTATGTTTCTTGCTATATAAATATCAGGTTTTCTATGGTTATCCCGATTTGACTATGTGGCGGCGAGGTTGAGGTTTGTGTCTGATCGTCGCGGCACAGATTCGATGAGACCATTTATTTTTGGCCGCCAAAACCATAGTATTTAAATACTCAGATGACTGGGACTAAGCTGACTCTAAGTTTGACGGTGCCTGGAGCTATGGGTTAGTTCCATATCACGCTTATTTTTGGCCGCCAAAACCATAGTATTTAAATACTCAGATGACTGGGACTAAGCTGGCTCTAAGTTTAACGGTGCCTGGAGCTATGGGTTAGTTCCATATCACGCAAATGAAGCTTTAAATGGGTCCATTCTCAGTTTACTAGCGCAGAGTGAACATCACCACCCGCTACTATCACCATATCAGAGAATCGACACCCCTTTCCGCTGCTTACAGGCTCCGAGTTGCGTACTCTCATACATTTTAGCCTGAATACAAACGAGCCACACAGCTGTCGGGTCCAGAGAAAACCTCATCAGAGAATCGACACCCCTTTCCGCTGCTTACAGGCTCCGAGTTGCGTACTCTCATATATTTTAGCCTGAATACAAACGAGCCACACAGCTGTCGGGTCCAGAGAAAACCTCAAAAGGGACTCCCGTGACCTGCATTTAATTGTGGGAGCCACTGAGCATCCTCAAAATACCAACATGCCTAGAAAGCCTCACTTTGGCATCTGAGTGCCTACAGAGTTACACACGAGTAAAAAATGCATAAAGGTCATCATGTTGGCTACATCGCCAAACGCAAGGGTACGTACGGTAAATAATTTGTTGCACCACACCACGACACTATCCAACACCTCAGAAACAAACCGTTTCGACTGAGACTTGCGACAAGCTGTCATGAACGCAACTTCGGGGACTACGGCGGGCCAAAATGCTGAAAACCAGTCGGAAATCAATATGGATTGCGCAGAATGTGTGAAGCTGGCCGAGAAGCTGGAGAAATGCAAGAGTAGCGCCGATAATAAGACGGGTGGAGAAACAAACCGTTTCGACTGAGACTTGCGACAAGCTGTCATGAACGCAACTTCGGGGGCTACGGCGGGCCAAAATTCTGAAAACCAGTCGGAAATAAATATGGATTGCGCAGAATGTGTGAAGCTGACCGAGAAGCTGGAGAAATACAAGAGTAGCGCCAATAATAAGACGGGTGTGGAGTCTTCCGATAAATCGCCAAAAACACGGAAAGAAGAATGCAAACACTTACGGATGAGAATCAGAAAGAGCAGTTGATGTCACGCTGTAGGAGGTTCTCTTATCTATTATTAAATCATCGGAAAGGCCGCACGAATGTTGAAAGGCTGGTCTCTGGTGAGATGATGGCGGCTGTGGTCAGCCACTGCGGAATCCTCCCAACTGAGACACCTACGAAACAAATAAGACTTAATTATTACAATGGATGCCTCGGATGGGAAAACTTTGCGAAGTTCTTTGTTATGCCTCTTGTTGTTGTGGGTAGCTACCAATGATCGACCAGCTATCTGATACTATAAGCGCTCTCAGCGACTCTCAGCGACTTAATAACGCCAGCGACGTTCTGGAAACCAAAAGGGACTATCATCATATTTGTTGAGTGGTTTATATAATGGAAGCAAATTGAGAAGATGATGGCACCTGCAAAATATTGTGCTTAATATTAGGTTTGGCTTGTAAAATAGGCCAACTTGATATATATCGAATATGAAAACCGTCTTCCTAGTTCGAGAACATGGTAGTGTGCGTTTCTTATAATTATTTGTATTCTAACTAGAAGTCTGGAGACACTTCGTTGAATCTGTCTTTGTTTCTAACTAACCAACGTAACCACCTTAACGGCCACAATTTCAACACGTTTTCATGACTACCATATCCACTCAGAACATCGCCTCCCTTCCAAACATCACAAGCTTCAAGATGTGTCTCTCGAAAGAAGTACATTACCTGCCATGCAAGCACAGATGCAAGCAGCCGTTCGAGTTCTGCCAAACAATGAAGGAGAGATTTCGCAGCGTCGCCCCAATGCTCGGATTTGAGTGCCCAGTTCAAAACAGAATTGTCCTAGAAACCGAGGACCTTTGTGACGACTGCGCTGTTCAAATTAAGATCACCGCAGGCCAGGCTCTGGCCATGTTTCGGGAAATGAATAACGCCCAGGTGGATGTAGTGAGACAAAAACTGAAGAATGGGAAGAGAAAGAAGAGGAGCAGTAGGTCACGCAAGGATGATCCTGGCTATCTTTCTGTTCCTGCGTGGGATACCAAGATCGTAAGTACAGCTATCTAATTTTATCGAGACAACAGCTTCTCAAGTTTTTAAAAAGTGAAAGGTAGCTAATTTTAACAGAGTCAGCGCAAGAACCGGCAAAGATCACGCTCAGGGGGTCCATATAAAAAACGCAGCCGCCAAAAGACCAGTGAGCAGGCCAGCCAGCACATCGGCCAGCGGACCAGCCAGAACACCACTCACAAGAAAATCCGCAGGCACTCTCTCACTACCATTGATCATCATGATAGCTCTGAGGAGATTCGCGCTGATTTATATGTGCCACGGTAAGGAACCAGAGCATGGGTTTAGAGTCAGGTACAGCAAGCTCACAAGGTATATAGTTCCAACACAAGTGCCTCAGATGCCAAGCCCGCTGTCGGCCACGAGCAAAACGTGGAGTCTCTGTATGGCAGGATCAAGATGCCACCGGTGGGGGGGACGGGGGGGGGTCCGGTTCCAGGAAAGTGGTTAT